>WEDG01002756.1:0-52490 GCA_017591395.1 Schistocephalus solidus | reverse complement strand
TAAACCCAGGGGCGTCTCCTGCCGCGCCAGCCACCTGCGCCCTCTCCCATCTCCGGTCTTATTGACTCTGTCTTGACACCGGGCTCAGTTGGGGAGGAGGAGAGTGCAGTAGCTGCAGTGCGAGGCTTCTATCACTTTCAAATCCATCTACGCAGATGTCGCTGTCTCGTGCACTACCTGTCGCGGAGCTTATACGGTGGACGTCGTCGACTCCGGCGGTCGAACTGTCGTCATGTATGTGGGTAGAGTGCTGTACTAGTTATTAGCAGCATCACATCAGGTAGTAGTTTGGTTTCTCCTTCTGTCTCCTGGGTAAGTGGATGCAGGAGATGCTCCTGCGGGCCGTCTCTAGCTCGGGCTACCCAGCCCTCACCTGTGGCTCCTGTAGCTGGTTCTTCCCAGCGGCCACACCCCGGGCAACCCGCCACGACCGACGGGCTAAACCAGGTGAGGGTCTCCGGTGTTGTGTGTGTCTTCACACCCGGTACGTCTGCTCCCTTCCCCTGTTCGTGCCCGCTCCCGTCCTCCCTGCCCTTCCTCCTCTCCTTTTCCCACCCCCACTCCCCTCTCCCCTCCTGCTTCTCCTCCACCCCTCCCACTCTCCTCTCTTCTACTCTTGCTTCTACCCTTCCTTTTCTTCCTCTATCCTCATCCTTCCCTCCTCCCACACGGTCTGGGAAAAAGTCCTACGGCGAGGGCGACATGCAATCAGTAGTGCGGCCCAAGCGAATCAGTCGTTCTCTCGATAACCCAAATCGTGACCCATGAGTGGAGTTCGGTAGCCGCCTGGGTTGACTCAGCAGCCCCTATTTAGGGATAGTACTGCTTCCCTCTCGCGGGGAGGGGCAAGAAAAAGGTGCCCTAAACAAGTGCTGGGTCTCGCGACAGCTGCAGCAGACCGTGGCTAGCAGACTGCAATTACATGCGGTCGAAAAACGTCTCAAAACAATATCAACAACAACTCCTCCCAATACCCCCACCATACCCTCCGGGGTACTTCCGGACTGCTCGAGTAAGCTTGCTCACACCTAGCAGGCTGGAATGTTTCGACCCCGTTTAGACAATCCCAGGAGTAACTGACCGGAACGGAGGACGGTGCTAGTCGCTCGGGAACTGGCGCGCTAAAAGGTGGACATTGCTGCTCCTCAGCGAGACCCGATTCTCTGGGCAAGGTCAGCTGGAGGAGGTGGGAACCGGCTATACCTTCTTCTGGAGTGGGCGGTCAAAGGCAGATTGACGTGACGCTGGTGTCAATTTTGCCATCCGGAATGAAATGGTGGACGTCTACCCTGTTTGCCGCAGGATATCAAAGATCGCCTGATGAGCCTCCGCCTGGCTCTCTTCGGGGAGACAAATTCACCACCATCATCAGCGCCTACGCTCAAAATGACGAGCTCTGATGCGGCGAAGGAAAAATTCTACGAGGATCTGCACGCCCTGCTGGCGTCTGTAAACGCGAAGGCGGACAAGTTAATTTTCTGGTGACTTTAAACGCCCGCATCGGGACGGACCACGCTGCTTGGCGGGGAGTGCTGAGTCCCCATGGTCTTGGTAGCCGCAACGATAACGGCTTCTTCTGCGAACGTGTGCGAAACACCATCTCCTGCGCTGAAAAACACCTTCTTCCGCCTCCGGTTGCGGCATAAGGTGACCTGGGTACACTACGGTCGAGACACTGGCACCTCTTGGTATGTTCTCGTCCGGAGGCGAGATAGACAGGATGTTCTGGTGACAGCAGGCGATGCCCGGCGCCGACGGATGGATGAATCACCACCTCGTCATCTCCAAGATGAGGTTTCGTCTGCAAAAACGCAGAAGGCAAAGTAAGCGACAGCGAAAGGTAAGTTTAACACTGCTTTTTGAATATGCCTGCCCACCCATCTCCCATTTCAGCAACAAACTCAACCGATTAGCCAACCTTCCAGCCGCCGATGCGTACATCTTCGTAGAGAACTGCTGGTTTACGCTGAGGGACACCACAATCCCTCACCTTTGATGTCGCGCCGCGCACGTTGCAGCACCAAGACTGGTCTCGATGGCAACGGCGCGCGGCTATCACCGTTCTGCTCAACAAGAAGAACCAGTTGCACAAAGCCTACGTTGATCGCTCGCACCGCTCTGGCAGGGCAACGCCTGTAACCGACATTCGCAGCCTTGTACAGTGGCGGCGAGATGCAGGATGCCTGGATGACGCGCGCAAAACTCTGGAGGAAATCCAAAGCGTCGCGGATCAAAACGAATGGAATAACTACTTCGCCACCACCAAGGCTGTCTACTGACCTCCCGTCAAAGGCACTATCCTCTTCTCAATGCCGACGGCTGGAGTCTACTCACTGAGAAGACGCAAATCCTGAAGCGATACGCAGAACATTTCCAAAGCGTTCTCAACCAGCCCCCACCATCACCAGCCGCCATCGACTGACTGCCTGAAGTGTAAACCAACACCGACTTTGACCCTCCTGCCCCTCTCAAAAGAAACCATCAGACCGTGCAACAACTCTCCAGCGAGAAAGCTCTTGCATCAGACACCCTCGCTGAGATTTACAAGCATAGCAGCAACTGAGGAACCATGACACCGCGCTCTTTGCAGGTGATGTGGCGCAAAGAATAGGTCCCTCAGGATTTCAATGCCAAAATCGTCCACCCTCACAAGACGACTGGGAACCACAAAGATCTGCAATCACCATCGAGGAATCCCGCTGCTCAACATCGCCGGGAAAATCTTCGCCTGCATTTTTCCCGCACTTTAACCAAAATCCTGACCCAATGCAGTGTTCGGCAGCCGTCTGGGATATCAAAGCTAAAACAAATGCTGGGTACGTGCGCAGCCGGGCCGCGGCTCGCAAATCACAAAATACACGGTCGTTAAACAATACCCCCATCCCCATTGTTCCGTCATACTCTCGCGCTGCTCGTGAGTCCGCTCACTCTATCAGCCTGAAATAGTCCGTTCCCTTTTTAGACAATCCGAGGAGCAACCGACCGGAATGGAGGACGGCGCTAGTCGCTCGGGAACGGGAGCGCTACAAGGTGGACACTGCTGGTCTCAGCGAGACCCGATTCTCTGGGCAGATTCAGTTGGAGGAGGTGGGTGCCGGCTACACCTTCTTCTGGAGCAGTCGACCAAGGGCAGAGCGACGCGACGCTGGTGTCGCTTTTGCCATCCGGTATGTCCTCATGGGACGACTGCCTTATCTACCGCAGGGCATAAATGATCGCCTGATCAGCCTCTGCCCACCTCTCTGCCACCATCTTCAGCGCCTACGCCCCTTCTGACGAGCTCCGATGAGGCAAAAGAAAACAAATTTTACGAGGATCTTCACGCCCTCCTGGCGACTGTGCCGAAGGCGGATTAATTGATTGTCCTTGATGACTCTGAACGCCTGCATTGGGACAGATCATGCCACGGTTCAACACTGCAATGCCCAGGCCCCGCCAAAGTTCCCACCGCTTTCAACGAAAAATTCCGCGCGCAAATTGGCCTGCGAACATCTTTGAACTATTTCCAACATCAATCTCATAACAGAAAATTCTGCCGCACCTACATCAGACCACGCGACGACAATCAGTCCAAACACATACACTCATTATATCGATGCTCCGCCGCACACGATCACCGACACCATCCTTCTTTTCCTCTCACAGCGTTGCGCCGATCACGGTGACGAACACCATTTGCCCCACTCAAACCATCTCAGTAGCCACCTCCGACTACCTGCCACCTGCTATCTCCAACACCACCGCCAGCCCCAATACCAGCGATGGGGACTCGGTACTAACCTGTCCTCATTGCGATCGCACATTCACTGCACACATCAGCCTGGTCAGTCACTTGCAAATTCATCGCACAGAGACCGGCGAACTAATGTCTGGAGCACCAACACACAGCGGAGAGCGCCGCCTCCAATGCTCTCACTGCCCCAGCACAGTCACTCACCGCATGGGCCTGATCGGTCACATGCGCATCCTCGAAGGCGTAATCCATCATGATGCGAGCACATCTTGCGCATCCATTAACACTTCCCACAGTCCTCTCATGAGCACGAATACCAGGACCAGCAACAGAGTCCCCTAAATTCAGCACCACCCGACCTATCCTATTCTCATTGTCACCGCACATTCACATCACGCATCGGTCTGGTCAGTCACTTGCAAATCCCTCGCACAGCGACCGGTGAACCAGTGCCAGGAGCACCAACCTACACCCACCGCACCCGACTCAAATGTCCGAACTGCCCACGCACATTCACACACCGCATGGGCCTATTAGGTCATATGCGTCTCCATGAAGACCTGCGGTAGAACACCGCCGGCTAAACCACAACACAACATCTCTCCTCATTAGCCTCTGCACCTCACATGAGCACACGCAACACCACACAAAACATGCTCTCACTCTGCATAGCTGATTAAGAGGCAAGTATGATCCTCGGCTTTTTCTCCATGTGACTCCTCTGTTGCATGCGTGGTCTGAGCTAGAGAATATCACGGGGCGATAAGTGCCGTGGGTTGGAAGGTTGCCAAATGACAATTACACTCAGACCTCGCACTCACTCTAATGTGTATTGTGTGGAGTGGCTGAGAGACAGGCTGCGATGGCTCCTTCTTAACGTGATCAATGGCTATCTTACACATGTGAGGTGTAAGCCGTTAAATCCCCCCTGTTGTGTGAAATCCTGGTGCTTGTGTTTGGGTGGGCCGGGTCATGTACGTAGTACGCGTAGACGATGTCACCAGCAACTGCGCCCACTTCCGCATCAGACAATTGACCGGCTCGGACGGTGGTCTGATTTCGGGGTTGGGGGAGAGATGAGTTTGAAGGCTCCGCGCATTTTCCTCACTATGAACAATCTGACGCGCTTGAAACTATTACGGTGCGCTAAAATCCATAGCTTGGAAGGTTGCCAACTGGCGGGATAACTCGGACCGCGTGGTCAGCCAGTGTGTGTTTGTGTGGAATGGCTGACTGACGGACTGAGAGTCAGGCTGCAATGGCTCCTTATTAATGTGGCTTTTATGGCACTCCCACTCTGTGGGATCCGAGCCAGGTGTGTTGGCACACCCAGGGGCGGCTCCGGCCGCGCCAGCCACCTGCGTCTTCTCCCGCCTCCAGTCTTCTTGACTCTGTCATGAAACCGTGATCAGGTGGGAGAGGAGGAGAGAGTGCTGTAACTACAGCGCAAGGCCTCTATCACTTAAAACTAATCCAGGTGCACCGTGACCACCGTGTTGAACACAATTTGGAGCTGGGGTGCCGGGACAGATCGTAAAAGGGCTGCCAGGTCCATCGATGCGTTCGGCGGAGCCTGTCAGTGTACTGCTTATGTGAACGTACTTCTCAGTCTAGCCATGCCTGCACTACAAGGCGCATTCGGCGTCACCTATGGTACTTCTTCGTGTATGCTCATCACTGTAAGGTTATGAAACGGTCACCAACTGTGTTGACGAACCTGGAGTGGCTGTACGACTACAACGTGGCTCTTCACTGGTGGCAGTCCGTACAGACTGCACGTACTTGTGCGTGCATGAAAGCAGTCACATAACGACGAGCACTGTAAAATCGCACAGGGTTACCTGCGGAGACAGAAGGGAGCTGTAGAGACAATTTGTAGTTTTTGGTTCTTATCAACCAGTCTTGTCCCATCCCCAGAGTCTAAAGTTCCTAAACTTGGAATCGGTCTTGTTGCATGCATAAAATTAAGCAAATCGCTTTGCCGTCCAGCCATGGGCTTCCGTGTTCTTTAGTGCAATACAGACCATTCAGTGTCTCATGAGCTTGACGTCCGACGAAGTCTTCTGACTGCTAAATGGAATGCGGGTTTTCTGCTTAGCCGTGGGACTCCTGTCTCGAGTTCGCGCAGGCAGTCGAACGTCAACGACCAACCAGTAAACGAAAGGTTTTAATAAACAGCAAAAGGGACAACGATGCGATATGGCGGGCTGATGGCCGTAACTAAGAGAGAAATGAGTATTCCATTCTCTCTTTTCAGCTGCAGTTCGCGACAAAATTAACTACTGCCAGTTAAGTGTGAGGAGTCTTTGACGTTAGCTGATTGAGGAAACAGCATGTTCAGCGTTTTGCCGGTGTAGTTGCTCGTTTTTCCTTCCCGTCGTCATATTTACCAAACGGTCTTCGTGGCCTAAGTTACCTGGTGGCAAGAAACACCTTTGAGCCCAAAGCACCTTGTCAGAATTCCCATCTTTTACGGCACCCACCCCACTTAGTGTTACAGGGCCTTTATCTCTAAATGAGGTAACAAAAGTCCTGCCTGAAATCACCTAGTAAATATCTGCAGCTAAACTTAAGGTTTTATTGGCTATTTATACAATCGTATGTCAAATCGTTCACTGGTTATTCGTTGGCAAACAAGCGCCGTCGAGTTTATTGCGGACCTAGCGTCACTGGTTATGCAGCTATTATTTAATGTTCGCGATCGATCTCATCCCAGAAGCAGTGTGACGTAAAGCTTATGCGGAAGCTACGACTAGGACTTAGACGTGAAGAATTATTTTTAAGTCAGATTAAGGAACAGAGGTTAACGGTATGTAAGACCTCAGTGTGTACACCTTGAAGACAATGAACCATTGCCTTGAGCAGTTGTCCACTTATTCATCAAGGAGTTTTAACGTACAAGGAAAGTTCTTCGTAAAGGGCATTGTTCAGAGTTAGACCCCTCGCATGACTAAATGTTGTGTGCACGCAAGACCATTCACCATATACGTGTTTCCACTTGTAATATCCAGTCCTGCAGCTAACACAACGGGCTGCGCAGCAGTTGCACTGAACCGGAATGGGGGAGATTATATGAACTCATGGCGCGTGATAATTGGGCTGCGAGGGGTCCGTATGAGTCAAAAACGACTCCGGTATATGGCGGGGGGTGTGCCGGAACGCATAGAGGTAGGTCATCATGATGAGTCGGTCCCTACGTCCAATCCCATCACTAGTTCACTGACAGGCTCGGACAGTCGACTGGTGTGTGGGAGCCGGAAGGCAGAATGATACCGATTCTAAGAACTCTATCCTCATGGCAAATCAGCGCATTCTTCATTATAATAACCCTGACAAACTTAAATATATCACAAAGTGCTAAAATAAGTAGCTTGAAGGTTCAGTAAATATCGGAATAAGTTGTCCTTCTCAGGAGAGACAGTCAGGCTGTAATTGCTGCTTTTTAATATAGTCTTCGTGGCACTCTCACGCACGTGCTACCCAAGCAACTCCCGTGGACGCCTGGCACAAGTTGTACGATAAGTCATGTGTGGTTCACGTAGACGAACTGTTTGGCTTTGTCTGCCATTGCGCCCGAGCCCACTTACGGTCATCTTGACATTGCTTTGCCGTCGGAGCAGGGTGGATGAGGGGAGAGAGGGGCATTTCTCTTAGTTTTTGCCCTTACTATTTTGCCGTGGGACTCAAAATCAGAGCCTTTGTAAGCAACCAGCAATCTATGGGTAAAAAACAGCTAATGCAAAGGAGGCTGGATGACCAACGGACTCGAGATTCGAATCCCGGTTGTGTGTGGGGTATTACCGACTGATGGCGATGACTAAGCCATAAATTTCCATTGCGCTGTTCTCATATGTTTGTCGGAAAAAACTTCCCCCTGTATGCCTTCAATTGAATTAATCTTTATCCATTTGTCCTAAGACGTCTGGAAAGACCTCAAATTAGGTAACCATGGGTGTCTGTGCGCAGAAGTCATACAAGAGGGAAGAAAAGACCGTGCATATTTGTCTACCATGACGCGACAATCATCGACAATTCACTTGCCTTCCTAAGGTAAAAAACTGGGAGTGTCACCGAAAAAGTCAACTAGTCACAACACTTTAACCTACTCACATGGCAACCAGAGAATTAATCAGCTCGTGTTTGCTGAAGGCGAAGGTGGTTTGCTTGAACTGCGATTGTTCCGCAGGGAATTAATCCGCTTTATGGCCTAGGAGGCGAAGCAATGGTAAAGATACCACGCCTGCTCGTGTTTAATTATGTATGACGACAGAGAACGCACGCAAAAAGTACAAAGATCGCACACAGTAAGCCTATCCTCCATCGTCCGCAAAAATGGTAAGTAAAAGCTTGGAAATGGCCACCATTCAAGCACCCTGTCATATGGCTCCTCGAAATGAATTTTACTGTCGTAAACACGCAACTAACACAGCTTCCAACAAACCAGAGTTCTTAAGGGTCTCACAGAATATTTTGGAAATATTACCGATGGTAAGCGTAGTTTTTTTTTCGTACACCTGTTAAACCGATTTATAAAAATGCAGTTTTAGCTTTCTAACCGTATGCAGAAATAAATAGTATGCCTTTAGAGGTCAGTCGGACACATTTGCCAATTTCTTTCACAATGACAAAACGAAAGACAATACGTTTACTCTGAACGCATACCGCATTTAGGTCCCATTCGAAGTCTCTACTTGTCAAGGATTGTTTATATGCGAGGCAGATCACACAAACAAAATACGTCTGCAATTATGGTGCAATTTCGCTAAATTCCAGGGAAATTATGGTTGGGTTTACGTCTACATATACGGTTAGGAATAAGGTAAGGTTGAGGGTTAAGGTTAGTCGAGGTTAATATCAAGATTAGGTTTATGCTTAAGGATTGGGTTAGGGCTAGGAAACGGGAATTGTTATGCTTCCTGGAATTTGATGCAGGACCACTTGTCTTACGTGGGGGAGGTGGGGGAAGTTCCTATTGCCACGTCTTACCAGGGGGGCCATATAATCAATCCCGACCCTGGAATTTTAAGATTATAAATAAACGCTGATAACGGCAGTTTTTCTGAGGAGGTAATTGAAGTGCAGCAATTTTTACCCTGCCTATAATGTGTAAACAAGAAAGCTTGTAGTCTTAGTTGCCCTAATTCCATCCTCAGTTTGAACCCTCGGCGGACTTCAATTCAACAAGAAACTCAATATGTACCGGGTGGTAGTCCTGAAGAGCTGCTCTACAAGGCGGAGACATGAACAGTCTACGCCAAACAAACCGGGTAACGCAATCAATTTCACTTCAACTGCCTCCGGAGAATACTAAAAGTGAGGTGGGAAGGTATGGTCTCCGATAGGGAAGTCCTGAAACGAACCGGAAACCTCACTATCCATGCCATGTTGAAACAACTCCAAGAACGATGAAGCGGACATGTCGAGAGAATGGACAGCGATCACCTACCCAAGCAACTGTTCTACGGCAATGTCTTTATGCTGTAAGCTCCGAGCATAAACTTAAATCTTCTTGGAGCGAGGCCTGTAAGATAGTTTGGGTGCAGGCCAGGCGGTGCGCTCATGGATGGATTTTGGGACGGTCTCTAGCGAAAGTCGCACGTAGAAAATGCCCACTTTACACCTGAAGTTTAAGCAGCTGCGGATTAGTAGCGGTAGTGGTACCACGACATGGAAGGCCAAGGCCTGGGTCATCGACACCATTACAGAATATCGTAAGGCAGGATAGTAGCACTGTCACATTGGTACGCTCAGGCACTATTAACTACGCCAACCGATCACCGCTGCCTTGCGCATAGTTTTCCAAGAGCCATGGAACCAGAAGGGTAGAAGTAGTAACGGTACTATCAGAAGCAGGAGAGGATGCAGTGGTGATGGAAGCATGGGTTGCAATAATAAGAGTAACAGTAGTAGAAGTAACAGCAGTGGTAGTGTTAATAATAATACTACTAATATTCGTAGTAGTAGTAGTAGTAGTAGTAGTAGTAGTAGTAGTAGTAGTATTAGTAGCAGTAGTAGTAGTAATAATAGTAGTAATCGTAGTAGTAGTAGTAGTAGTAGTAGTAGTAGTAGTAGTAGTAGTAGTAGTAGTAGTAGTAGTAGTAGTAGTAGTAGTAGAAGTAGTAGTAGTAGTAGAAGTAGTAGTAGTAGTAGTCACGGCGTGCACGAGGACCACGTTGTAGTTGTACAGTCATATGAGGTACCTCGATGTGTTCAGATGAATGTAGCAAAATATTATATTGACCACTATACTATGCCGCATATACAAAACATGCAATGCAGACTGCGCCTGCTAGTGCACGCAAAGGTTAGCATGGTAAGTGCGTACCTATAAGCATCACACTGACAGTCCCCATCGAAAGCATCGATAGACCTCGTGAATACTTCTGCTCCCTCCTGTCCCGGCATCCCAGTGCCAAGCTGTGATTCAATTAAGCCGTGCTTAGCACTGCGGCCACATCCCGGTAACCACCCTTGACCAACGAGCTAAACGAAATAGGGGGTGTCTGGCGTGTCTGCGTCTTCACACGCGTTAGCCACTGAAACAACCTCCATATTCTCCCTCCCACACCTGCATAAATAAGTCCTAGGATGAAGGCGACATGCAATCACACATACGGCCCAGACTAACTAGTGTCGTCTACTCACTAAACGGAGGACATGACCCATTGTAGAATTCGGCAGCCACCCGTGATGATTAAGCAGCTCTGTTTAGGGATAGCGTTGCTTACCACCCCGCGGGGCAGGAGGCCAGAAAAGGTGCCCTAGAATGACTGGTAAAACTCGCCATCGACAAGATGATCATGGCTTGTGGATGCAAAAAAACAACAACAATAAGCATAACAACAACCACTATTGTCCCAACCGCTGTGCCTCCCCATAAGCTACCAGCGTTGAACTGTTCATTCTGTCAGTCTAAAATTATGTTCCGCAAATGGGGGGCGCGTCGGTTACCCGCAAACCGACCCTGTGGTTGAGACCCACTTCTCTGAACAAAGCCAACTGGCGAAGATGGGTGTCGGATACACAGTCTTGTAGAACGGCCGTCCAAAAGCAGAGTGATGAGGTGTCGGAGTTGCCTCCGCCGTGGTGAACGTAGTGAAACGGCTACCCTGTCTGTTACAGGGCGTCAATGATCGTGTCATGACAAAAAGGTAAACACAGATTTTTTCCCCATCGTCACAGCTTACGCCTCTCCCCCGCCCCTACAATGAACAACTCTGATAACCGCTATGAAAGCTCTCGACCGTGAGGAAGGAGACACGATTACTGGAACAAGATTCTCAGATTCTCATTCAAATCCGCCATCAGTTGTGGAAAAGGCAAATATGTCGGAGAAACGGGAAGAATACTCTGAACGCGAATAACCGAGAACGCAGCAGCAGCGAAGAGAAACGATGTTAGCTCCCAAGTCATGGATCATTCTACGGGACTCAGCCACACATTCAAGTTTGATGAAGCCTAAATTCTCCCTAGAGGCGACAACCGCGTAAGCCGTGAAATGCTCGCGTCATTGTCTTCCGGCCCTCGGTCAATCAACAAGCGCAAAGACCTGCCCGGTCCATATTCTGTGCTGAGACTGCTTGGCCAATGTATTAAGCCACGCAGAGAAGGTGCGGAGGACCACTGTTCCTGGTGCAATGTCAGCGAGCCAAATCGCCCAAGAGCTCACACAGAAATGCAGCTGTCAGCCAGTCGACTGCGGGCCATCATCGCACCGCTTGCAACCACGTGCAATGAGAGTGGGAGCCGATAATCTTGACAGGCATGCAGACGCACAGCAACTGTATATTCCAACATCCGGCCGGTCAGACAATTATCAAACCATGGGCAATTATCTGCGATGAAATCGGGATCTGTCAATTTTGATAGGTATGTAGTGGCCTAGCAACTAAATCCTATAAATACTGCAAAAACTAACCAAACTAATATGCTTACCTAACTCTAATGATTGATCCTAGTGAGGATCCGAAACTTCAGGCTAATAAAGCTCTCGTTTCGGTGATTGTGTCTCCTTCTTCGCAACGACTTCCTGGAACTCGCCCCTTCGCTTCTATTAGTTCTTGCTCACTCATGCTGCCAACAGCAGAATTGTCGAGAAGTATAGGTGATCGCTTGGACAAGAACTTTGTTCGGTTGATGTTTCGAATTCCAGTGTGATGGAACAACTATTCTGATACAGAAGTCTCCAATTCAGGAGCGTTGGACAACGCATTTTCAGGGCGTCATCAACGACCCATTGATAATATGCGATGAGGCTACAAGGACACTAAAATCCCTGCAAATCGACCTGGAGCGACTTGCTCAAAATCGAGAGGCATGACGCACTACCGTGAAGACTGTAGTAGATATCTTCGTGGTCAACCGAGTAGTCGCTGTCAAGGCAGAGGGGGAATCCCAAACAGATGATGTGCCAATGATGCAAGCACTCAAAACATACCATCGTATTCACACTGTTAACGGATATTCTGGGCACAGATCGGCCTCGTTGGACAACTCCGGACAACTTGGACAACACGCCTCGCAGTTAACAACACACCACCACTGACCCTATCATCGACAAAGCAGATTAAATTCCAACATTTTGCTGTTGCAATCGCAGCTTTACACCGAGCGTAGACCTGGTCAGTCACTTCTGAAGTCATTGCATTGTGACCGGAAGGCAGGGCGCACTGCTGTAAAGACTGGAGCAGCTATCTTCGTTGATAACAGAATAGCCGCTGTCAAGTTAGAGTGATACTCACACAGCTTATGTGCTACGGACCAATACTGCAAGCAACCAACAACTGCCATCGTTTACACATTATCAACAAAAATCTCGGGCACGGATCGGTCTCACTGAATATCTGCGGATCTAGTGTATTTTGCCCGTCGTTTCCGATGAGGTCTACTGTATGCTTCACAGCCGAGTGTGCGTATGGACGGTGAGTTGTGCGTCAAATAGTTTATAGTCATAGGAGACTTGTGCAGAACTCAACCGCCCTCTGTTTTGTGCCACTTACCTGAGCCCGGTGCCAAGATAGAACCAAGAAGACAGGACGTGGATTCGGAAACACTTTGCTAGCACAGCGTGAGCTTGCGTTTAGGTGTGCCACTACAAACCCCCGTGTGGGGCAGTTTTTATGGGTGGTCATCCACAATACCAAGGCAAAGGCGACGAAATAAGCAGAATTTGATGAAACCAAAATTCGAGTCATAGATGAAAACCGCGTGAGCCATGAGCTGCTTGAGTCATGGTTCTCCGGCCCAAATTCAATTAACAAGCGCAATGATCGTCCGCTTCCATATTCTGCCTTGCGATGTTGCCTAGGCAAAATTACTGGCCGAAGGGGGGAAGAGGATCCGGATGAAAAACGGTTCAGGTGACAGCGGGCCAAATAGCCGAGTAATAGACATGCCAAGATCGACAATGGTGATGAAATCACGGCAATTAACGACTCGGGTAAGGACCGACAATCAAGTATCGTACCAACTACTACCCCGAGTAAGGACCATGAGGAATGCCAAATATGGTAGGCGTGTGGTCGTCCGGCTACAAATACTGCGCCCCTTATGCCCCCAATTACCCTTTTCTGCGACTGTCTCTGAGGAGGGGTTTGAGAGAGAAGCCGAACCGTCAGGATAATTAAGCTCTTATTCGAGTGATCATGTCCTTTTCTTCACGACTACTTCCGGGAACGGGTCTCTATATTTCTACTACCTACGATGCTCCCCACATGAATGTTCACGGCATCCAACTTAAGATTGTGAACAAATTTTCCTTCCTAGGAAGCACGCTATCTCATAACATCAGAATCGACGGCTAGGTTGCGCACCGGATCTCCAACGCCAGCCAGGCCTTCGGCCGGCTGCAAGCCTCGGTGAGGAATCGCCACGGCCTTCAACTGAACAGCAAACTGAAAATGTACAAGATCGTCGTCTTGAAGATACTCCTATACGTAGGGCAGACTTGAACCGTCTACTCCGCAAAGTTGAATCTCTTCCATATCGGCTGCCTCCACAGGATCATGAAGCTTAGATGGCAGGACAGTATCCCGGACACGGTAGCCCTGGAATACCGGAATCCTCAGGAACCGCGTCATGCTGAAGCAAGTGCAAATGCGATGTACAGGCCACCTGGCGAGGATGGACGATGAGCGACTACCTAAGCGACTTTTCATGGAGATGCCACTACGGGTACTCGCCGACGAGGGGAACAAAAACGCCCTTACAAGGACACTGAAGAACTCTCCGAAGGGACTGCAAATCATCCCGGCGAGCTGGAAAGATCTCGCTCTGGACCGACCGACCGACCTGGGGAATACCAGTGAAGACTGGCGCAACAATCTACGAAGCAAACCGGATCGCCCCTGAACAGGCCAAAAAGGGCGGCCCACAAGTGACAAGCGCCTCGGATCCAGACCGCCAATGACCAAGCCCTCCCAGCATGCTCACGCTGTCAACGCACATTCCGCGCACGAATCGGTTTCGTCGGGCATCTTCAGACGTAATATAAAAACATTCCTACGACATTAATTTATACATCACCGAGCTCCCCTACTGTCACCCCACCTCAGACCCTACGGCATCCCTTGCAACAACTAACCTCAACGCCGGTGATCACACTGCCCATTTCCCGCAGTGATGGATCACCGGCACCATTTTTCCTGCCACAATCCCTTCATCGGCCACGGCGGCGATCACCACCGAGGCCATCTCCCCCTTGTGATCGCACATTCATCTCACGGATCAGCCTGATCGGTCACCTGCGAATTAATCGCACGGAGCCTGTGGAACCAGTGCATGGAGCACAACGCAGTCGATATCGCGGTCTCTATCGCCTCCGTATGGGTCTGTTGGGCCACACGCGCATCCACTAAAGCGGAGCTCACTGCAATACTGACACTGAACACATCCTGCATATCCGACAAACCTCCCATCTCCAGCACTAACAACTCTGCGTCCACCAGCGCGACCATCGGCAGTACTCCCACCAACGCAACCAAATCTACCGCCCCCAACCTATCCTGCCTTCACTGCCATCGCATAGGCACATCACGCATCGGCATGGTCGGTCATTTGAGAATCCATCACACAGACGGGCGAATGCATGCTGGGAGCAGCAACACAACCGCCTCAATTGTTCGCACTGTCCACGCACATTCACACCCCGCATTAGCCTATCAGGTTACAAGCGCCCTCACGAAAACCTACGGTGGAACATCACCGTCTATACTACATTATCCCATCTCTTCCACACCAGCACCTACATCACACATGGTCACGTCTGGCAGCACACAACACGTATTTGCAACTAGCACCTATGACTTGAGAGGGAAGTAGGATCCTCGTCTCCTTCATCACATGGTTCCTCTGCAATACATGTGCCTGAGGCTTTCACGGTGTGTTAAGCACCACGGCTCGGAAGGTTGCCAGCGTACGACTCTATGCTTACCTTAAAGTCAGCCGAATGTGTGAATTGGACGGCTGGTGGTCGGAATCGGGCTGCAATGGCTCCTTCTTAACCTGACCTCTGGCCCTCTCACATATGTGAGATACGAGCCACTCAACGACTTTCTTGTGAAATCCTGATGCCTGTGTTTGGGGGGTAAAGGTCATGTACGTACTGCGCACATGCGATTTCATCGGATATATCAGCAGTTGCGTCTATTCCCGCACCAGTCCACTGATCGGCTCGGACGTTCGCTGGGGCCTGGGAAAAGAGTGAGGTCGACGGCTCGGCATAGTTTCCTCACTATAAACAATCTGACGCGCTTGAAGTCGTGGCTTGGAAAGTTGCCAACTGACGGGATAACTCGAACCACACAGTCAGCCCAGTGCGTTTGTGTAGTGGCTGACTGGTGGACTGAGTATCAGGCCGCAATGTCTCCTAGATTTTCTCTATGACCCTGCAGTCCCGCGAGATCCGAGCCAGGTGTGGCAGAAGGCCTAGAGGCGGCTCCGGTCGCGCAAGCTACTTGCGCCCTCGACAACCTCCAGTCTTCTTGACTTGGTCATGACAACAGGCTCCGGTGGTGGAGGAGAGAATGTAGTAGATGCCATGCAAGTCTATCCTCATTATAATCTAATACATGCGCCAAGTCACTGCGCATACTTCCAACCTGTTGTAAAGTACGCAGCGGACAGTTGAATTGTCGTAGTAGTAGAAGTTGTAGCAGTAGTAGTAGTCGTCGTCGTCGTCGTAGTAGTAGTCGTAGTAGTAGTCGTAGTAGTAGTAGTAGTCGTAGTAGTAGTAGTAGTAGTAGTAGTAGTAGTAGTAGTAGTAGTAGTAGTAGTAGTAGTAGTAGTAGTAGTAGTAGTAGTAGTAGTAGTAGTAGTAGTAGTAGTAGTAGTAGTAGTAGTAGTAGTAGTATTTTCGAGACAATGCAGGCCTCATTGATTAAATTCGGGCCATGATCGAGCGCTAGCTGAAGCACTACCGGTAAGTTTTCAATCTTTTACACGACCAATTACCCTCTACGAAAGAGTGTAATTTAGTCTTCGTGTAGTCTAGAAAGATTCATATGAAGAAGGTTGTAACAGGTTCTGAAACGCAGCTCTTTAAAAGAAAAACGGGTAATTATGGTCTTCTTAGAACCATTGAATTCCTAGGATTCGGTTGTAGAGGCTGCTTTTCTCTAGCAACAGCTCAGTACCTATTATTCCCTTTTGCTCGCCACCGCAAACGACGCTATCCTACTTTTTAATTTAAATTCCCGTTTGCCATGAATTATACCCTTGAGTGATTTATGCAGCCCACCTTGGGAAACCGGTTATCTTTCGCGGAATTCGTCAACGACTTTTTTGTCCTAACTCTGGCGTCTGGCGGGATTACAGGTGTGTGGTGCAACGAAGCCGGATAGCGCATACTCAAGCGGTAGTCGTTGCGGTCGTGTGGCCGACTACCATCGTTTGACTAGTACGAGTGCGGTCGCCTGTGTCGGCAGTTGTTTTAGGATAGTGGCATAGATTGAAAGGGAGGGGATAACTACTTTCAACAAGTGCCACCACTGAAATTTCCTACCTTGACTTCGTGAAGGCCTATAAAATTATTCCGGCACTGTCTATGGGGCCATGAGGTAGACATGCGTACAACATTCAATAACCATTCTTTCCATTCTAAAGTACAAACTGATCACGTGGGGTTGAATCTGTCTATCCGAGTCCAACTGTTGGTAATTGGTTCGGCAAATTCATCTGTCGTCTGGTGCGTATCATTTAATAATACTAATAATAACAAAAACTATTGAAGTGGTGACTATGGCGAGGCCGACACAGCTTTTGATAGCCTCTTGATTCCCATGGAATGATAAAATATGTCTGAACGCGTAATCAAATTCAAGCATACACAATCCGCAAATACAATATTGTAAGTCAGAATGCTCGGTCACTGTAACCGAAGTGACATCTAAATTGACAGACACAAACTTTTTACGGCGACAGCGGAAGACAAAAAAAATTTAGAGCACCCGATCAATCCGATGATTGGCCTTTGTAGTTTCTGTTATTTTAGTCACGTTCCGCCCACATATGAGGACAGATTGCCACGAAGGACCCTCCTTCGCAAGACAAGAAGGGGAAACGTGCAGGTACAGGAAGAAGCAGACGACTGAACCGCTGGGCAGTCGGACATGGTGTCTGACCGCAGCAGTGTACTACCACCTCAACACTGATCTCCCTCACCAGTTTCAGTCTTTTGGGTCCTCTATCAGTCATCTCATTGCTAGACTTCCCTATCATTTTCTGATCGAAGATGAGAGGACTTCGGTCACAAGGTCTAAAAGACGGGTAGACTGTTACGAGGGGTGATGTGCCATTAACGCGTGGATGATCCAAACCCGCTTGGTTGTAAAATACGTCTGAACTATGTTATACGTTGGGTGTAAAGATTCAAGCACCCAGGCTGAGACCATTTTAAGGGAGTAGAACGCCTGGAATCACCACAAAGCGCGACCCCATGGCCTACGCGGCATTTCATTAAACCAAGACTTGTGTCGCAACTAAACGCTCTCGGGTGGGTTGACTAGCGGCATTATAGTGGTCTTCGCAAACGAACTCTCACTCGCCGTAGTAATAACATGCGTCAGTCAAATCGGTTAATAAATAGACGAAGCCGGACAGCAGACAATAGTGGCACGCCAAGTGTGGTAACTCTCATGTAACTAAGCCAGACCATGCCTTAACAGATCCAGAATCCGAACTGGTTTTGTCCAGTTTAAGATACGATGGCACAGGCCTTATGAAGTAATCGTTTGTCATCCAGTTGCCGTACTCAAAAAGAAAACGAAGGGCATTAATAGCCGCTGAGGAGACATCGGTAACATGCGCTCATACCACGAACCGAGTCGCACCACTAGAAGATACGCCAACGTTGACTAAATTCTTTGAGACAACTCATCCAAACCTAGCCTGTGCTGCTAACCGATAGGACAGTGAAATAAAGACATGGATGCGCTTTTGGCACACCGGTCTACAGATTTCTTCGGTTGAGTGTGAGCAACCATGACTTCCCGCAATGTTGGCAGTTGACCGGTAAAGCTCCAAGATGCGAATAGTGTGCAGCATGAAATTGGCTGACTTATTCATGTCAGCTGAACCACAGTTTAAACCAAACCCAACACAAAATCGAGCAACAATCGTTTGCTGGAAGTCGGACGGAAATCCAGAAAAATTGCTGACGTGCTAGCACATGAAGCCCATCGAGGGGTGTGAAAGCGAAAAATATATATAAAAAACAGCCTCGATTGAGAACAAATTGAGACCAGAGCTACTCGACAAATCCTTTCCTAAACTTTTCGATCAACAGACCAGACATTGTCGTGAAATTGACACTAAAGAGAACGCTAGTTTGAGTCGTTAAACGTCAAGCAGAGCCCGTAACAAAAAATGATGGGGGAGGCTATTGATGACGACCACGTCCACAACTGAGCGCTGACGTTCTTCGACCTTCGTAACACGAGGTCGGTACAATGAGAATCGACAGTCTTGGCACAAAGCGCGAATACGTTACAACCCGTTTGAAATGTACGCGCGACTGTCAAGATATATAAATTAAACGTCAAGGAACCAAGTTTAAAGAACCTGTTATTCAAATGCATGCAATTATACAATCACGGTGGCCATGGAGAAATTAAGTTCATACAAAAGTGACAAAACCTATCTGAGGTTAACTGAAAACAGCCACAGGCTTGACCGACTCGAGACGCCAAATTAGTTCTACAAAAGCAGACTGTGGCAAGTAACAAGATATCTGCTGAAGGTAAGAAAATATACATTACATATTTACAGTGGCACGTTGAGCAATCAGTGTTACTATAAGAGGAATGGTATTGAAAGAGTACGTCTTGTACCAGCAGTTAAACGGAAGGAAGCACATGATTAGTTTGCGGGGTAACCAGGCGGTAGTATCTACATGAAAGGCAGTCGCAGAAAATTGAGATGGGAAGCACGTACACAGTTGGTGCAGGTGAGATCAACACAGTATCCAACGGTGGCTGTGGCGCAGATATTTCGGTAATCGCTGGTACAGATTAATTATTTAACTTGATCGGGGCTGGAGATATATGTACACTTCTCGTAAAAAGTATTTACAGAACCATTGTTGGTCGGTCTTATTCAGCTATACAAAGTAGAGGGGCGCATATTTGCATAAAGTCCACTCAAAAAGAGTGAGTACCCTAAAACAATGCGACATCCAGGTGAGATCATGACAGGAATCTGGGTCAGCAACAGGTGCAGTAGTAAATATACGATAAATGAGGGCAGGAAGTCAATTCATCCATTTTGCAACCGATCGCACCACATAGACATGGGAGTTTGTTGGTTTTGTCCTCCAAATCAAACTGATAATCATAAGTCAGTTCCTCACCTTTGTCGATTTTCCGTTTCGTAACTATAACGATGTGGCCCTCGTCATTAAAGTTTACGTACTCTGTGAAACAGTTTGGTTGACAGGAGTGATTGATGTAGCGAGCAGGACCTCCACACATTGTTGCATCAATTACCGTGTTATCTTCGAGACGAAACATATATATACCACGGTTTCGAGCTTCGTACTCTTTTTCTCTCTTATTGGCAAGCTCTAGCCGAATGAGTTCGCCTATGTATTCGATGACAATCGTGTTTTGCTCAAGATCGCGAGCGGCAAAGAGACCAAAGCCTTGAATGCGCGAACGTCCAAAAACGACATTACTTTGGAAATCCATTTTTAGCCGGCGGTACTGTTGTGATTTACTACATTGGGCAGTTTTGGGAACCATGTCGCTCAGAGACCCCTTGGGCCAGAGCGAAGGATCCGAGGATACCAATGACGGGAAACGGCGAGCACTAGTGGACAAAGCGCAAGACGGGAATTGAGGTCCTGATGCCGAATGCTGCTTTTCGTGGGGACCGACAAAAGCACGCTTTCGCCTCAAATATGTTCTCAAGTTTGGCTCCGCACGCGCACAACCGGAGGGGTTTATGGCCAGAGGCATTTCCGATATTAATTGCAAGCGTCCAAAATGAAAAGCGTAATCAACAAGAGTATCAACGCCAGGCAAGGACTCGATGGCTCGAACTATGTGAGGCTCAGACAAACCAAAAAGATCCTCTCCATGGAGATGTTCTGGAAAGAGTTGAACGAGATTGTTTTGACGTCGAAGTTGACAGATATCTGAGAGAATCTTCTTCCAAACGCCGTCACAGCTCTCATTTCGCAAGACAATGTCCGGCAGGCCAGCATCGATCGCAGTTACTTGGAACAGAGGCCGATTGTTCAGCTCAATGATTTCACAACGATAAAGTGACCGCTGGCCAGGACATCGCATCGACCAGTGAATTCTTGAAGTGGAGAAATGAACCGGATAAATGAACCTCGGAGTGTGGAAGTTGCCACTCTCGATCTGATGAGGGAGGAGTTGGCCGATCGAATGGAGAGTGAGCGCCCCTATGCGAACTCGATGATCTTGAGTCTCATCGTGGATTACATCAGCCACCTGAGAATTCTCGTCACGAGTGAGGTAAACCTTTCGATTCACAACCAGGGAATTTAGTTGCATTGGATGAGGCTCTTTTGGCTGATGGGTAGGACAGTACATGCCACGATCCGTAAAGAACATGCAGCCGATGTCTATGGCACAAGGAACATGGTACACAAAAGAACAGCGGGGATTATAACAAGGCAAACCAGCACCCAGCTTTCCGCAATGCGTGCAAGGGGTTTCCTGGGCCTTTTTTATGCAGTCCTCGACATTGTGTAAAGAACCACTTACACTTTCGTAGATTTCGTAACACCACAACGCACAATTTAGATGGACCCATTTATCCATATCCATGCAGAGGAGGCGTCCACAGTTGTGCTCGGGAGCGTCGCCTAGCTGACCACACAAAATGCACACACGACGATCATCAGCAACCGGGTGCCTGAGTATGTGGTTTAATTTTGGAGTTCTTCTTGGGTCTTCTTCAGAGGACTTCCGCCACTGAGCCGATTCCGCTTTGAAGGTACGCCAACGCACGTCTCTCCAACGCTTCTGCTTAGGAGAAGGTCTTCGTTTGCCTTGCAGGCCACTGGCTAGTAAACTCCGTCGTGACAATAAATGTGCCTTATAGCCCTTGGAAGAAAGAGTTTGTAGGAGAACAGGAGTCATCCATGGAAAGCTGCCAAACACCAAATGATATCGTGTATCCGAGGAGTTTATTGTTGAAGACGGCACATGCGTATGTGGTAGTTCCGGCGCATAGGTGATGGGTGCACCTGAATGCTGTTGATGCTCGATAGAGAAAGGCAACCCGTCGTCACTGCGAAAATGCGTCGCCAGGAATGCGGAGAATTTTTGTAGACAAGATCCACTGCAGAACACGTAATCATCTGAGAGGTGATAACCATTGTCTACATTAAGGACAATATTACTCACATTGGCTACTTCGTCCAGTTTCCTCTTGATGCCCACGTTATGGGGCACAAGAGCATTACAATTTCTACAATGTTCCTCCCGTCCTCGTTTCGATGCGACTAACGAAGCCACACTCACGGGTTCTTCGATATGTTTGGCTGAGTACTGTATAGATCCTGCATCGCTCTCGTCACTGGACAATTTCGGCCTCGGGGTTTCCGACGCAAGAGAACATCGGGGATGGGATAACAACTCAGTTGCCGCGGATGTATGGTTACCGGACTGAAGCGATATCAATGAATCGTCGACAAACTGTGCGGGTGTAACTGGTAGAGAATCCACGCGGATCGATAGCTGAGTAAAGTGCTTTCGTAGTTTGTGTTCTAAATCTCGCATAACGCCTTCACACTGTGACCCACTCTGAGGAAAACTGATCTGTCCACCAGAGCCGGTTATTTCGCAAGTCACCGAATCTCTGTCGATATTCAGTAAATTTGTAATCAGCTCAACGATTTTCGGGATATTTCCAGTCATGGCCGGCTTGATTGTGAAAGTCACGTGCAATTTACTTTCTCCTATCGCTTCCTGTTCGTAAACATAGGGAGATTTTAATTTAGGTCTGTGGCCACCCACTATTTCACCGGTTTCTGAATCAACCAAGGGGCTTTCGAAACCAGTTTCACTTGTCAAATGTCCGCAGTCCTTTGAAGCACGAACTTCATCGGGATAGAGGGCCGCAGGTTGTGGGGAATTCTTGCAGGTGTCCGAGGCGTGACAAATCCTTTGAGTGGCCGAACTAAGGAGAGTGGTATTCGGTATATGATACAGCGCAAGTGGCGGCGTGCATCTGTCTGTTGAGGGGTCACTAGGAAGGCAAGATGAGCGGGAAAGCATATGTAAGACTGGTGGGGAGTTAGCTCGGACCGAATTCAAATCTTGCTCGGGAGGGGGGGTAAAGGTGTGTCGTAGGCCTGAGAAAAAGGTATTAAGTTGGTTGTCAAATGAAACCTGTTGAGGAGATGGACACACACGATACGAGTCCGTAGGAGGTTTTCTTAACTGTTCGGTCTGACGGATAGGCTTGGTTTGTAACAGGGACAGGCGTTGAAACAAGTAGTGATCACCAAGTTCGGAGAACGCGTCGTCCTGGACGCAAGGTGGTTTCACAACACCAAAAGCCAAATGGTTGCGCTTGTACTTGAGACCACATTGTCTAATCCAGCAATCTTCTTCTAGGGGCGACAACAAGGGAAGAGATTGCGCCGCTAATGGCGGTAATGCTGAAGGGAACGGTTGCATTGCTGGGTCAGACAAGAAGATTTTAGGATCAAATGATGTGAGTTTAATAATAGCCTCCTGAACAGCTGGAGACTGTTTTGGAGGGGTTTGGGTGTGGGGGAGCTCCGCGGAGGAACCAGAGGTGACTTTGTATGAGGTAGCTGAAATAGGCACAGCCATCTTAACAACAGAAGTCTGCGCTGAAACATTTACAGATTTCTTCCTCTTTGATACTGCAGCGTTTCCCCTTCTTCGAGAACTGGTTGGTGACTTGAGATTTGGATTACCACAGTGCTGTAAATCAACAGACATGATCGGCGAGACACGAGACGCTGATTTCTTTCTGGCGGCAAAAATCTGCGGTATACCATTAGTCTCGGGGAGACGGTATGTTTCTGAAATCGAAGGTTGACACTGCTTGAGGGACAGGGGGTCGTTGGTAGCTGCATCTTTTATAGGAAAGAATCCGGAAACTGTGAACTGGAATGAGGGACAGGGGACATGGGGAAAGCGACATGAGTGGATTCACATAACTGCTTCTGGGGAGTACACACACTTAAACCAGCCTGACAGTTCGGCGAGCGTGTCACGGAATCCGTTGAGGCCGACACGGAAGCGGACAGAAACTTGGCATCAGGACTAGAAGTAGGCAGTTTCGAGAAAATAGGCCTCTGTTCACCTGAGCGAGGTGAAGTCGAATTTAGAGGCCTGGTTGACCCGCCGAAGTAGCTGCCAGTAGTTAGTGTTCCTGGATGCAACAGCGGCATTGGCTTGAACGTTTCATGGGTATTAGATGTTATTATCATGGTAAAATTGGACTGAGGGCGCAAAATAGCAGCGTTAGTGCCGTTTGAAGTCGCCGGAGAACGGAAACGATCACTGGATACCTCGGCGTTCCACTGGTTCTGACCATCAGCGATAATAGAAGATGGCTGTTTCGTCAGCTGTATAGATCCCTGGACCTGATCAGTCACGCGCTTCGGGAAGGGGATCGAAGGAACGAAAAGAGGGGTCGACGAGACATTCGAGACTGAAAACGCCGGAGATGACATTTGTGGATGTTTCGGAGAGCCAACTGGCGAAAAGGAGGGAGACAAATTCAAGCTGGAAGTAGGAGTACTTCCAGGATTGTGTGGTGATGGCGTCGGGGCGCATTCGCGAGTACGGCATGGCAAAACAAAGATGTCTTCGCATGGTTCATCACTCCGGGCTAACGCAAGAACATGCTCGATCGTATTCTCTAGCTTCTGAAGATTCATCCTCATAGGTTCGATTGGCTGTCCTACCAATGTCGGTTCTAGTGGACACTTTCCAGAAGTCATCCGCATTGAGTCAGAAATCGGCAGCGAGTCGACAGCATGCACTCCGGAAAGAGCTAGATCTGCATTTTCGACAGGGGAGGGGGGCAAGTGTAACGATGTTTGGTGGAATGGGTTGGGTAGAGCATCACACGGCGGTGACTTGCTCAAGCACAAACGCTTCACCGGCGTCAAAGGAGGATTCGGGAGGCAAGGAGCCACAGAAAGCACGTGACCGTTCCCGTCACTTCTGGCGGGACTACCGTTAGACAAATTTTCGGTAGGCTTTTCAACGCAAGTTGATGGAGAAATGCTAAGTTTCCTTTTGCAAGTGCCTGATGACTGCCAATTGCCCCGAGCGATAAAATTGTCTGTCATTGAACAAAATCCTTGGGGGAGTTGTTTTGGGTTTTGCATGAGGCCTTGATGTCGACTGCCAAACAGGGCAACTGCCGGTGAACTAGAAACCCCGGAAACCGGCGACATATACATTTGAGCCTCATTTGGATTTGATTCCATCAGAAGAGTCCAATTGTTTCAAGTGACGCAACTTGGCATGTTGGACAATCTAAGAAGAGTTCGAACGAATTAAGTCGATGAGGTATGCAAGTAACTAGCACAGGAACGTTGCGCGAGAAAACAGAAAGACTTTAAACTGTAAACGAATAAAATAGAGGAATCAGTATATAAATATTTAGTGTGATCCGCGACATAGCAGAGCTTACGACTTTACAGGCGAAAATGCCTTAAATAGACACTAAACATCCACAAGACAAAACGTTCGCGTTTAAAAAAGGAAATCAAAAATAGGTAGTAAGAGAAACAAATGGCGTAAGCTTGTTCAAATCAGTTTTTGTCGAAGGGCGGAGACATTGATGATAACTAAAGTATCTGTTCCAATTTGTTTTTTTCAACTTTTTTGAGTGCATGCAAGGACGTGGATTAGTTTATGTGTGGTGAAACTGAAGTTCTGAATCTTTCAGTAATCTAGTGGATGCCTACGAAAGAAGGCAAAGTCAGTGAAGTTGCAACGTGTTCTATTCAATCTTACTAAAAGTTCGAATTCCCTCATACACTACATCTGCGTAATTTTTAAATCCATATTTGGTATTTGAACGGAATCCGGTGAGAAAAGGGTGTGTAATTACGCATTAGTGAAGGAATTCGGGTTTTTCTGAGAACCCACGCGCTCCTAATTTTTTCACCATATCAATGCTTTATAACGTCAAGTTAGCTTCATAGTGTCCAGAAGGGATTAATGTATGAGTCTGGAGGACGATTGGTAAGCAGATGTTCGATAGAGATGATTACGGAATTATCACAGAAGACGTCGACAGCGTCTCACAAAAAGTCTAATCTATAACTTATCTGAAATCCAAATAAGAGGAAAGCCGCTGACATGGATTGTGGATTTTCTTAAAGTGGGATTTTGAAAGTGTGCATCGATGCCCCGTGCGCAAAAACTGCCCCTGTTCTAAGTAATGTCCACCACGGCTCCATCTTATGGCCGTTAAACTTCCTAGTCTGCATCAACGTCTCTGTTGACAACCTGGGTTGGAGCGCCGTCATTTTGTTGACAATATTAAAATTTGGAGAGCCATCAGATCAGGCACCGTTGGGCAAACACTGCAAGAGAGTCTTAACTGACTTATCAGCTGGTCTGCTCCTTGGCTCTTAAATTGCAACGTCACTACGTATGTTTCCGAAGACTCCTTACTAGAAGGACCAGTTAGAATTATGATTTCTTCCAATATTTTATTGACTGGCACTCTCTTTTAAACGGTGGGAAACAGAAGAACCTCGGTGTTCCAAAAACCTCCTCACTTAAACCACCTTCATAGTACCTAAAGGCAGTTAAGCGCATGACACGGTGTGATTTGCCATAAGACGGTGACTTGTGCAGATTGATAAGGAACTGTCGGGAAAAACCTACAGGGAATTCGTTCGATATCAATTGATATATTCCATTCAGGTGTGGCGTCCTTGGTTTAAGAAGGATTATCTACATCCGGTACCCCAAATCATGAATAAACGATGACATGGAGCCATTCCAGACCTATCTTGAATCTCTTTTAAAGGAGGACCAGACGAGTATTGCTCTAAAAGTCTTCAGAATGGGCCGAATAAGAGACTCGAATCATGAGTATAGCCAACCAAGACCATTGAAGCTTGTTCTTTAGAATGAGTTAGAAGCCCAGCTATTGCTGAGCAGGAAACCTATGCTCCGAATCTCTCACCCAACGGTTTATTACAGCCGGATTTTTTACCTGCGTTGAGGGATAAATGGAGAGAGCTCAAAGAAGAACTCCTCAAGTTATCCAAACTGGACAAAAACAATCTCAAAATCTGAAATGGGGAAATTATACATGTTCAGAGGTCATTTCTGTGGAAAAGTCCCATGAAACTGGGCATGGAGGGCAGCCATAACACAATAAAATACCACTCAGTGTTCATCAGATGTCATATCCGTTCCAGAAACTTGGTTGCATGTTTAAATATTTAATGGCGAAATTGCCATCGATGGACACCAACTCTTCTATCAAGAAAATCTGCATAAAATGGTGGGGGAATAGCAATCTACGGCAATAGAGCAATCATATTATCTTAACGCACAATTGCTTGCCCTTGTAACTGTGAAGCAGTTTTGGTAAACAATAAAGAGGTGCAGAGAATAAAATCTGAATTTCTTTACTGTATACAGACTGCCAAATCAAATTTCAAAAATTGACGACTGGATGTTCAAAATAATTAAAGATGCAGCTCATACTCAAGGCACATTTATCCCGGATATTTTAGTGCACCATTGATTGACTGGAACAAGTTGTCCGTATAAGGTTCACGGTATTCCTAAAGCTCCAGACTAGTTAAGCTCACGGTGAATCGCTTTCTTTTACAGAATGTTAGATTTCCAACGAGAATTGAAGTTGCTCAAACGGCGAATTGCCTAGATCTCTTTCTTTCAAAGGACCCGATTTGATGTGGATGCATTCGGGTCAATCGCGCCATGTAGTAAGAGCGACAATATCATGCGGCTGTGGGAATACTGTTTACACACTGACAGTTCGACCATCGATTTTGACGAGGTCCACCGTATGCTCCACACCAGGTGGTGCAGGGACGGTGACTTGCGCGTGAATTAGTTTTAAGTCATTGTAGCCTTGCGCTGCAGCTACCGCACTCTCTTCTTCTCCCCCACCTGAGCCCGGTGTCAAGACAGAGTCAAGAAGACCGGAGATTGGAGAGGGCGCAGGTGGCTGGCGTGGTTGGAGCCGCTTCTGGGTGTACCACCACACCTGACTCGGATTTCATGGAGTGGGAGTGCCATAAAGGCCACATTAAGAAGGAGCCATTGCAGCCTGACTCTCAGTCCGCCAGTCAGCCACTCCACACAAAATACACATTTGGCTGACCACGCGGTCTGATTTATCCCGTCAGTTGGCAACCTTCCTAGCCACGGCTTTTAGCGCACCGTGATATTTTCAATTGCGTCATATTGTTTATAGTGAGGAAAATGCGCTGACCTGTTAACCTGACTCTTTCCCCCACCCCCACAATTAGACCACCATCCAAGTCAGTGAGTTGCCTAATGTTGGAGTGGGCGCATTGGCTGATGGATCGACGTACCCGTCTTCGCGCGCCACAGCACGATTTGGCCGCCTTAACGCACACACAAGGAGGCACTTACTCAGGGTATATGGAGGAGTCATCGCCATCTGACTCCCAGTCCATTGGTCAGCCACTTGACACACTCAATGCATACACTGGGCCGACGGCGTGGTCTGGTCTTAGCGTCAGATTGACAGCCTTCCAAGCCACGGTTTCTATGAAACCGTGCTTTCATCAGGTACATTTTGATGATTGTGCGGGTTTTGTCTATGTATTAGTGTAGATGGTGTTCGCTGATGTGGCTTAGCTTCCGGTGGTTTACTGCAGGTTGTCGTGGAGGCGCGTGTGTCCTAATAGGCCCATGCGGTGTGTTAATGTGCTAAAGCAGTGAGGGCACTGGAGGTGGGTGCGGCAACTTTATGTCGGAGCCCCAGGCGCTGGTTCACCAGCCTCCGTGCGATGGATTCGCAGGTGACCCACCATGCCGATGCGTGAGTTGAAGTTGCGGGCGCATTGTGGACAGGAGAAATCGATAGAGGCTGGGGGATATCATTAATGGTAGTGGGGGTGGGAGTGGTGGTAAGAATGGCAGGAGCTGAGGGTGTGCATGATATATCATGTTGTCTGTATTGCGGTGAATTCCGCTGTCATGGATGTGCATGTGGCCGAATAGGTCCATGCGATGAGTGAATGCGCGAGGACAGTGAGGACAGTTGAGGTGAAGATCTCTGCAGTGTTTTGGTGCTCCAGGCACTGGTTCACCAGTCTCTGTAGGATGGATTCGCAAGTGACCGACCAGGCCGATGCGTGAGGTGAATGTGCGGTCGCATTAAGGACAGCTTAGGAGAGATTCCCCATCACTGATAGTGGTGGTGGTATTGAAGGCGAAGGCAGTGGCGGTTGCGATGGTGGGGGTAACAGGCGATTTGTTAAGGGATGTAATCTCTATGATGGTGGGAGTAATGGAATTGATGCCAGGATTGGGGATGGTGGAGTCCGGAGGAGGGTTGGCAGAATTTGCCATAGAAAATTGGAATTGTCTGATTGTTGGTGCATTGCGTCTGAAGATGTCCAACCAGGCCGATTTGCGCTCGGAAGATGCGTTGACAGCGCGGGCATGTTGGCAAGGCCTGGGCATCGACGATGTTGGTCCGGGGCGCTGGTGACTTACATGCCGCTCTTTTGGTCTTGGAGACGGGGATCCGGTTGGCCTCATAGATTTCTGAACCAGTCTTCACTGATCTTCTCCATGCTGGTCTATCCTGCGCAAGGTCCTCCTAGGTCACCGGGTTGATTTACAGTTGCTTTAGCGATTTCTTCAAAGTGTCCTTGTAGCGTCGTTTTTGACCTCCCTGTCGGCGAGCACCTGTAGCGACATCTCCGTAGAAAAGTCGTTTTGGTAGTCGCTCGTCGTCCATTCTTACCAGGTGGCCGCTCCATCGCAGTTGCACTTGCCTCAGCATGGTGTGGATGCTGAGGATTCCGTTCTACTCCAGGACTTCCGTGTCCGGGATCCTATCTTGCCATCTCGGCTCCAGTGTTCTGCGGAGTCAGCTGAGATGAAAGTGATTCAGCTTCCTGGCTTAATTCGAGTAGATGGTCCAGGTCTCCGCTCCGTAATGGAGTATCGTCAAGACGACGGCCTTGTACATCTTCAGTTTGGTGTTCAGTTGAATACCGTGGCGATTCCAAACGGAGGCCTGCAGCCGGCCGAAGGCCTGACTAGCTTTGGAGATCCGTTGGGCAACCTCGTCATCGATTCTCGTGTTGCGTGACAGCGTGCTTCCTAGATAAGCGAAGGTTACCACGTTTTGAGTTGAGCACCGTTGACATTAATTCGCGGAGCCTTGTATTCCGCGCTGGGTTGTGGCTGGTGCATGACAACTATTTTGGCTGTACTGATTGCTAATCCAAAATCGGTGCAGCCTTCGGCGAAGAGGTCCATGCTCTTTTGCATGTCCTCCTTCGTCGCGGTGTTAAGGGGCACATTCGTCCGTGAAGAGCAAGTCATGGACTGTAGTCGTAGACACGCGCGTTGAAGCTTGCATACGCCGACTGTTGAGAAGATGCCCGTCAGTTCTGTAGGCGATGTGGATCCCAGGTTGCTCATCATGGTCCGCGTCCATCAGCATAGCCGTAAACATGAGACTGGAAAGAATGGAAGCCAATACGCAGCCCTGCTTCACTCCGTTGGTCACTGTGAATGCTTCAGATACCATCCCGTTGTCAGTGATGCGTGCCATCATCCCGTCATGAAGCTGACGCACCATGTGCGTGAGTCACGCAGAACAGCCGAATTTCTGCATGAATTTCCACGGTCCGTCGCGATTCACCGTGTCAAAGGCTTTCGTTAGATCCAGAAGGTAGTATATAGGTTAGGTCGCATGTCCTGGCACTTCACTTGTAGCTAGCGGGCGGCAAAGATCATATCGGTTGTTCCGCGGTGTCGGCGTAAGCCACATTGGCTTTCCGGGAGCAGGCCCTGCCTAGGTGACCGTTCAGACGATTGAGAAGGATATGGGCGAAGATCTTCCCGGTTATGTTGAGCAACGAGATGCCTCTTTGGTTTTCACAGAGTTGCCGGTTCCCCTTCCGTTTGTAGAGATGGCCGGTGTTCGCGTCTTTGAAATCCTGAGGAACTTGTCCTTGGCGCCACATCTCCTGAAAGAGTGTTGTGAGTTCTGCCATCAGCCGGGGCCTACCGTGCTTGTAGACTTCCGGGGGAATTGCATCGGATCCCGGTGCTTAACCGCTGGAAATCTGCTGCACGGCCCAGATGGTTTCTGGTAGGGAAGGCGGCAGATCCAGGTCATTTTTCGTGTCCACTTGAGGGAGCAGGTCAATGGCAGCATCGGAGATGGCTGATAAGCAATTAAGGACACTTCTGATGTGCTCGGCCCAGAGCTTCAGAATTTGTGATTTCTCTGTCAGCAGTGTTATGCCGTCAGAGCTGAGCAGTGGTGAGGTCCCCTTGATACACGGGCCGTAGATGGCCTTGATGCCTTTGAAAAAGTTTTTCATTTTATTGCGGTCCGCATTCCCCTGGATTTCCTCAGCCTTTTAGATCATCAAGGTATCCTACATCTCCTGCAGCCGTTGCTGTGCAAGGCACCGGCATCTGAAGAAGGCTGCTTTGGTGGCGTCAGTCCGAAGGTCCATGTAGGCTTTGTGTAGTCCATTATTCTCCACGAGTAAGTTGCTGAGGTCGGCGTCATTATAGTCAAACCAGACCTGGTGTTGACGGCGTGTGCGTCCGAGGACTTCGAGGGCGGTGGACTGGATGACATTTCGCAGTTGGCACCATTGTGTTTTCACGTTGCCATTATTATCTGGAGCATGAATTTTCTCAAGTTTCTAGGTTATTTGGTTGCTGAAATCAAAACAGTGAGCAGGCAAATTTAACAAAAGAGTATTTAACTTACCTGGCGGCCTCTTATCTTGGGGCATTCGTCGAGGTTGCAGTCGGAGCCTCATCTGGGAGATGGCGAGGTGATGATCTGTCCAACCATCGACATCGCAGATCACCTTGGTTACCAGCACGTCCTGTCGATCTCGCCTCCAGATGAGAACATAATCCAGCAGATGTCAGCGCCACGATCGAGGGTGCATCCACGTGGCCTTCTTTCGCGTCGGAAGGTGGAAGAAGGTGTTGGTCAGCAGGATACGGTTTTTCGCACACGAGCGCAGAAGAAAGAGGCCGTTATCATTACAGCTACCGAGACCGTGGGGACCCAGCACTCCCTGTCAGGCAGCGTGGTCCGTCCCGACGTGGGCGTTGAAGTCACCAAGGACAATAAACTTGTCCACCTTCGACACAGTCGCCAGCAGGGTGTGCAGGTCCTCGTAGAATGTGTCCTTCGCCACATCAGAGCTCGTTATTGGGGGAGTAGAGGTGCTGATGATTGTGGTGAACTGGTCTCCCGAAGAGGCAGGCGGAGGCTCATCAGGTGATTATTGATACCTTGTGGCAGACAGGGCAGACGTCCCACGATATCGTTCTGGATGGCAAAGTCAACACCAGCGTTGCATCGCTCTGCCTTTGGTCGACAGCTCCAGAAGAATGTTCAGCCGGCACCCACCTCCTCCAGCTGAACCTGCTCAGAGAATCAGGTCTCGCTGAGAGCAGCAATGTCTACCATGTAGCGGGCCAGTTCCCAAGCGACTAGCACCATCCTCCGTTCCGGCCGGTTGCTCCTAGGATTGTCTCAAAGGGAACGAAAATTCCAGGCTGCTAGTGTGACTGGACTCACCCGAGCAGCCTGGAGGGTATGGCGAGGGGGATGAGGACGGGGGTATTGTTGTTTGTTGCAGTTTCAGGACCACGTATTTCGCGATCTGCGAGCCGTGGCCGGCTGCAGAAGGCGTGAGCCCCAGCATTTGTTTAAGGCACCTTTTCTAGCCCCATCCTCCGCGAGGAGGCAAGCAGTGCTGTACCTAAATAGGGCTGCTCGGACATCCTAGACGGCTGGGTGTGGATGCACACACAAGACCGGAGACCATCGCCTGGTTTAGCCCGCCGTTCTTGACGGTTGCCCAGGGCGTGGCCACTGGGAAGAACCCAATTTCGAGGAGCCACAGGTGAGAGTTGGGTACCAGTTAGAGGCGGACATAGGAGCATTCACCACCTGTACGAGACAAATGGAGCGACCAAATGCTATCTGTGTGGTGTTTCCCCTAACTAGTTCCCCTACAACCCTTTTTACACACTAAGTAAACGTAGACTACCACTGTTCGGTTTAATAACTGGAAGTGGAATTTCTCTGCGATAAGAGGTGACTGTATCAAAGGGTATGATTCAACCATCAATCACTAAAAGAAAGCAGGATGCAGAAACGAGTTTTTTTCCTGACAGGTCATGTTGTCTGGTAGTTCAGGGAGTCTCCGAGGCTACTGGGGAAACGCCAAAAGAAAGGGTAAAACAGGATCTGCTGACATTCCAAAATTTATTGAATGATACGCAAGAAACTGGTGTGACAGTCGACATCAAAAAGATCTTTCGATTGGGACCTCTCGTTACAAATGAAACGCATGAGGTTCGACCAAGACCATTAAAAAGTCGTTTTGGGGAGTAAACAGCAGGTAGATCTATTGCTCTCTCGAAGTCCCAACTACGAAAAGAATCATCTTGGAGTTTTTTTCAGCCGGATTACTCTCCCACCGATCGGATGAAAATGAGGACACTGGTAGCAGAATTGAAAAAGACGTCAATACGAGGGGAACAAAACTTGAAAAATAGTAGACAACAAAAATAGTCAAAAACGGTGCGCTCGTTTTTATGGGAACATCCGGTGAAATTGACGGCAACCACGCCGGTAAAAAGCCCTACCAAATGCCTATAGATTTGAACCCAGACAGGAGACTGGATATATCTTGTGAAATATCCAGCAGAAATCTCCATGCGGAAGACAGAACTAAAAATCTTCAGAAATCGAGGCAAGGAAACAAGATTAAAATGATGTACACAAATGTGCAGAGTCTATTGAACAAAATGGATGAAATTAAACTGGTCGTGGACCATTTACAACCCGACTTCATAGCTCTAACTGAAACATGGTTAAATGAACAAATCGCAGACACCGAAGTCCGAATAGACGGTTTTCAGCTTATCCGCATGGATAGAAACGGACGTAGGGGTGGTGGAATCGCAATGTTTATACGAGAAGGCATTGACTTTATTCCGGATTGGCCCTCGCCAAATAGGATCTCGTCTTGCGAAATACTTTGTTGTAAACTGAAAGTCCCAAACCAACCAGACCTCCATATTGCCGTGGTATATCGACCCCCAGGTCAGCGAATGGACACGGACGAAGCACTCATCGCAGAGGTAAAAGCAAATCTGCCGTAGTAAACATTTATTAATACTTGGAGATTTCAACGCTCCCGATATCGATTGGGTGTCAATGTACTGTTCGCGATCGGAAAATTCATTCGAACAGAAATTACTTCAGTTGGTAAATGAGGAGTTTCTTACACAACATGTCACAATGAAGACCCGGTTCCGAAATGGGCAGCAGTCAAGCTGTTTGGATCTAATCATTAGTAGAGACGACAACTGCATCCTTGCATTAAGTTCTTACGTGCCGCTTGGACGAAGTGATCATTGTGTTCTTGCTTGGGAGTACAGTCATTTTTCTGTACCAAAACGTCGTACAGTTAGGCAGAGAAATGTATGGAAAGGGGATTATCCCAAAATGAAAGAATTACTGAATGGGATAGACTGGAGCCCTGCACATGTACCTGACCCAAATGCTGCCTGGTTCTTCATTAGTAAATTGATTCAGCAGTTGGTAGAGAAATTCTGCCCACTTAAAAGGCGATCATGCGTCTCCCGACCCGAGTGGGTGACATCGGAAATAAAAAAAGGAATCTCAAGAAGAAAAGAAGACTGTGGAGAACATATGCCAGATATCAACAACCTGAACATTTTTTCCGCTTTTAAGAAACAGCGAAATCGGTGTCGGAATCTTCTGAGAAAAGAAAGATCAAACTTTGAGTCAGAAATAGTCAAAAGACATACCAAGAAATTCGAAAAGGTTTTATGCTTACGTTAATAAGGCAAAAACGAAATCGCGACTGCATTCCTTGTCTTAAAGACAATCAGGGAAACAGGTTAACTGATAACTCTGATAAGACCTGCCTCTTATCCAATTTCTTTATGTCCGTGTATACCGAGGAACCATTTTTTTGACGAGGATGAATACTACAGTACTGCCACATCTATAAACAAAATAAGCACGGTGTCGTTCCCAATGGACACAGTAAGAAAAAAACTCTGAAACAGCTACAGCCCACTAAATCACCTGGCCCAGATGGTATATCCGCAAAAGTTCTCAATGAACTCACAGAACAGCTGGCCCTTCCGCTCTCCAAGATATTTGAAAGTTCGATGGAGGCGGGGCTCTGCCTACCGAGTGGAAGATAGCCAACATAACCACCATCTATAAAGGAGGAGAGAGGACATCACCAAACAGTTTCCGACCAGTCAGCCTCACAAGTATCTGTTGCAAAATGATGGAGAAGATTATTAAAATGGAACTGATGAGGCATCTTGAAGAGAATAACTTGCTAAGTTCATATCAACATGGATTTCGAAGTGGTCGATCCTGCCTCACAAACTTGCTCACATCCATGGAAAGTTGGACAAAATCATTAGAAATGGGTTTGTCAGTCGATGCGGTCTACATTGACTTTAGCAAAGCCTTTGACAGGGGTTCCACACAAACGTCTGATCTTTAAGCTCCGTCAAATGGGTGTGACTGGCAACCTTCTCAAATGGTTGGCCGACTTTCTCACAGACAGGCGCCAGCGTGTTTGTATCGGAGACACCAAGTCTCACTGGGAAACCGTTCACAGTGGAGTTCCGCAGGGCAGCGTTCTGGGTCCCATTTTGTTTCTGATATACGTAAACGACTGCCTGGATTGTCTGACATGCGAGAAGGTAATGTTCGCTGACGATTTGAAGTTATGGAACTCGATTGAAAAAAACCGGAGGATGCGCGAAAATTACAACAAAAACTTAGATCGCTTGCAAACATGGTGTGATGAGTGGCTGCTGAACCTTAATCTTAACAAATGCCAAATAATCCGACTGCGGTCTAGTTCCAGAAGGCTGATTGAGTTTGAATACCAGTACTCCATCAGTGGTCACCAACTCCAGGATGTAAATATTCTAAAGGACTTGGGTATATGGATAACACCAACTCTCAAACCATCGTCGCACTGTGCGAATATCGCAAAAGAAAGCAATGTGTATCTTAGGCGCAATCAGGAGGTCCTTCGTTAATTTTGACGAAGAGCTTTTTTTGGGCGCGTTTATGGAACATTTATCCGGCCGGTGTTGGAATATTGCGTTCAGGCGTGGCGCCCTTGGACGAAACATGACTACGCTCTGCTGGAGAAAGTTCAACGGAGGGCAACGAAACTAGTCAGCGGATTGGAATGCCTACCCTATGAGGGCCGCCTAGAAAGACTTAAAATTTTTCCTCTCTCTTATAGGCAATACAGAGGGGATATGATCTTAGTCTTCAAACTGGTCAGAGGAGTTGATTGTGCTCTTCAGATGGCCAACTTTTTTGAATTGGCAAACATGACAAGTCTCCGAGGTCACCAATACAAACTGAAAAGAAATCACGCCAAACTTGAAGTACGGGCCAACTTCTTTTCCCAACGGGTGATTGACGAATGGAACAAGCTGCCAGCCTCAGTTGTTCAGGCTGAAAGCGTTGAAATGTTTAAAAGAAGACTTGATGCATTTTTACTTGATGAACATATATTTAGTCGACAGCAATGATTGATATACTAAAATGACTATCGCCATGTAACATTTGCTTGTTTTGCTAGCGTCTATCTGTAAATAGGGTTTTCAAAGGCTCTGCCTATCTCCCTTATATATACTGAATTATACTGAATTATACTGAATTATCGGCACTAAACATGCAAGGCAGTCTTATCGGAAATCCCTTTGTCGATTGGACCATGCTCAGTGGAGTTACAAATAATGTTTGGCTTCGCAACTGTCCGATTACAAAAGTCTGAAAGGCAAAACGCCCTGTTTTGCTAATGTGAGATTTGAAAGGCAACCAACCCGAAATAATAAACCTTAAGAGAAGGTACGTAGCAACAGCTCATTCCATGAATTACGAAGAATTTCGCTGAAAGTGGAACGTGACAAGGTAAATTGTCCGCAGTTCATGGAAGAAGTATGAATTGTAAATTAAAGGACGAGCCGTCTATAAGTCAACATCTCTTTTTAAGTACATCAATAGAAGATTGAATAATAAGGAGATGGTGGCAGAGTTGAAAGGTGAAAACAACGGAGACATTTCTGAAAATCAAGATAAGGCAGAACACTTCAGTCGGTTTTCGTATCTGTTTTAACAGATGAAGTGAATTTTAAGCAGTCAGACTTCGTACAGTTAGTAACAACACAGTCATTAAGGACATCGAATTCGCAGAAGATGCGAAGAATAAACTTCTTGTACTTAACGACGCTAAGTCTCCGGGTCCGGATCAAAAACCAGCAAAAGTATTGAAGGAGCTTGCTAGCGAACTCTCTAGACCACTCTCCAGTCGTCCATTACTCGAGGCATCCTCCCCTCTGATTGGAAAGCAGTCAATATATAGCCTATTCACACGGTTGGATACAGAACGAATGCTCAACTCTATTGACCAGTGAGCCTACCATGCATTTGTTGCAGTGATGGAAATGATCATCAAAAAGCCCAGCATGACGTCCCTTGAAGAACAAACTTCGTTGATGGTACCTACCACGGATTTTGACGAAACCACCCCTGTTTGAACAGTATCCTCTTTTCACTGGAGCAGTGGTTCATGTCCTTATATGAAGACACTAACATTAATGTCGTCTACATCGACTTCAAAAAAATGCCTTCGGTATTGTTCTTCACCACAGGTTAATCTTCAAGGTTTGAAAATCCGGAGTAAGAGGGAATTTACTCAATTGAATAGGAAACTTCTGGATAGGCTGATTGCAGTCTGTGTGCATTGGCAGTGCGAAATCAGTTTCCGGGCCGATTTTGACTGGTTTATCGCAGGGCTCCGTTCTTGGGCCATTAATTTTCTCAATATATGTCAATGATAGTATGGATGGACTGGACGGCAAGGGTGTCATGCTTGCAGACGTCATCAAGATATGACAACAGACTTTACCAGAAGGAATCAATCGCCTATCTGAGTAGTCCGATAAATGGCTGATGAAGTTCAACTTCGAGAAATGTGTCACACTGCGGCTCAAAACGAAGAAGGTGAGAGGGATGGGTGACTCACATCAATACTTAATAAACCAAAGGTGCCTGTCAAATGTATCCAAACAAAACAACCTAGGAATCACCATTTTTATTTCCTAAAGCCCTCCACTCAATGCATCAGGGTTGGGGGCAAAAGGGCGTCCAGTCTCCTGTTTACCATTAAAGAATCATTCGTAGATATCAATAAGGAAATATGCAGAAAAGTATACGGGACGTTTATTCGTTCCCACCTGGACTGTGGAGTTCAGGCGTGACTACCGTGGCTGAAAAAAGATTACAAACTGCTGGAAAGGCTTAAAAGGGTCTAAGTTCTTTATCCTATAAATGCAGACTTGACGCGCTGAACCATTCCTCTCTTGATAACAGGCAGCTTCGAGATGATCTCATACAGACATACCGGCTCGTGAGGAATCAGGACTGTGCTCTACACTTTAAAGCCTTTTCTTCATTGGCCACAACAACTAACCTGTGTGGGAATTCTCTCAAATTTTGAGGAACCTGGATGTTATTTGCAATTCGTTTTCGCAGTGAGTTTTCGGTGCCTGGAACGAACTCCCGCAGGATTTCATGCGGACCGATATGACAGACACACTCAAGCATAAACTGGATTTATATTTGCTTAAAAAATACCGTTCATTGTTACAGGAAGACATTGCTGCATCATACCAAAATCTAGATCACACTTTTACCAACCTAATTTCTTTCTATATGAATATGTTACTACTAAGTTATAGTAATTTGTGCATTTTACCTGAATATTTTACGTACCTTTGTTAATAGTGCCTTCAAAGGCAATGCCTTTTATCCTTAAATATACTTAACTATACTGAACGATCTTTAATTGGAATGGCTGCAGGCGAGGGCTTCAAAGATGGACAAGCATCTTACTCTCATGCCTTAAAAAGCCAGATTGGCTAAGCTTGATTCGTTTACTTTCACTTAAAGGCAACTACGTGGTAAACTCATCCAAACCCGCCGGATTATCAGAGGCCGTGAGTGTGCCCTATAATTTGATGACTTCTTCCGATTGGCCGGGACGGAACATCTGTGGGGTCATCCTTTAAACTGCAGAGCAAATTAGTCCCTACGGACGTCCGCCGCAAAGCCTTTTAGCGGAGGATCATCAAAGCATGGAACGGACTCCCTGACGAGGTGGTCTTGTCAGAAACGTTTAAAACATTTAAATACACGTTACGTACTCCTTTGTTGAGAAATTACTATACATATGAGGAAGATTGTGTAAATAGTGGCAGCTTGCGCTTGGCTCCCACATATCGATGACCTTCCATTGTGGTTTGTCAAATTTACTATTGTTAAAGTTTATTCTGTTTATATTTTTGGATGTGAAAAGGGAGCTCAAGGTCGAAAGCCTAATTTCCTCAATAAAATGACTTAAAGTGACCTAACCGAATTCATACTTTCCACCACGTATGGAAAACGTTCTCACGTGAGTCATCCTAACACTTTTAACCTCTTAAGTAAACCCGGTTTCCAATCTTTTAATCCTTTTGCCTGTTTGCCCTCTCCAACTTATATCTGTTTGGCTTGTGGTCTCTCTGTTTCCAAATTAACTATTAACAAGTTTATCCCTGTTTTAGCTCTCAGAGTGTTGCGATACCCGAAAACCATGCACCCATAACTTTAGATCTCCATTTTCAGCCTTTTATTACTGACTCTCTGTATTCCAGTAGTTCTGGACCCACTGGCAGTTAATTTTTGAATAACAATAACTTTTTACCTTCTTGTCCATTTCAAAATAGGTTTTTTTTGAAATGGCATTGAAAAAGCCACGCTATCCGGCGCGTCGTTTGAAATTGCTTTCGAATTTCAGCTCCTTTAAGTAAACGAAGTTTTAGTCTATACCTTAGTGTAGAAGACACGTTGATTTGGAATAACTCTTGAGTGGATTGTCCAGTCTCTACATTTTGGAAATATTTTCTTGGACTTAACGATTCTGCGGCTATCCAAATATTCCATCACTGAGGATTATTCCGCGTCCAGGACATTATCCCTACGAGAAATACAAGCTTCAGCGTTCACTTGCTTCCAAATTCACGCCAGCGGTGTGCTGCTCTAATCTGCTTTCATCAGGGAGGGAGAAGTCACAACAAAGGCTGAGTCATTGCATGCTTATTAGAAGTCTGATTGCTGAATACTTTTGCATCCTAGCCCAGTTATTTAAGAGGATTTATAAATTAAATGCATTCGAATACAGTCCTAAGAGGTATGGAAAACGCAGACGCTCAGTACTCATCTGTGCGGAGGAAAAACATTTGCGGCGCGGGTGGACCTCGAACCCAGGTCGCAGATTCATGTGGCGACGCACATAACCACTGCGCTTCGTCCTCACGGCAATTTGGAAAACAAATTGTATCCAAACAAAAAAGATGACAAAGACCGATATTCTGTTACTACTTCTCCTCCTGAAAAGCGGGCAAAAAGCCTGGAAACACTAATGAATGTCACCTACGAGGATGAAAAGTGCATGGGGTGTTTAAATCTTTTGCAGAAATTCTTATTGATGGAGAAAGAGATAAGTAACTTAAAACAAGAAATGGCCGATCTAAAAGATAAGGTTCATAGTTCACCGGGAAAATACACCCATAGCAATGAGAATTCAAACCAAAGAAATAACGTATGCAAATATAGCTTCCTCAAGAATACCTAATGTAGAGCTTAAAGATTTTGCGTCTACAGAGCTCAGTAAATCAGTAGGCATTTCCTTCCTTCAAAAGGGAGATCAAACCAGCTCATGCACCTTACTACTGTCATCGAGCTTAGACAGAAGCAGAAATGTGCTGGATACACAAACATATGCGGCATCGTCGCTGAATGATACAAAAAGGGTGAAGTTGAAAAGCTCATCAAATTTGAAGCACCAAAGACGAATAATTCGAAGTCGAAACATGCCAAGAAACTTTCAAAAAAAGTGGTTTGAAATCCGGAAAGCTCGTTCTTACCGATAGATGCTCAAGTGCAATCGTCTGTTGGTAATACAGGAGCAAGTGCAGGACAAATTGGCAAAGTTTCCAAAAGGGGTTTGCCATTAACTTTAGGAATTGTTGCTCATACTGACGCAAATAATATCGTCGACCAGAGTAGCATTCTTCCTGATACTGATGCTCTATCAACAAATCTGAACTCAAAATTACCAAACATACATTTCGACCGACAACGCAATCTCGTTATTAAAGGGGTTCCTGAGTCCACTTCTCTGATTGCAAAGGAAAGGGTAGAACATGACCTCAGTCTTTTCCGAGAATACTCATATTCGATTCTTCAAGATAGCGAATGCGTAACAGTGTACAAAGCATTCCGTTTAGGAAAATCGGATGTTTCACATGAACCATCATCACCAAGGCCTCTTAAAATCATTCTTGAAAATGATGTTCAGGCTTCACGCCTCCTAGAACGGAGAACGGCTCTCCGTAGCTCACACAGGGATGTGTTTTTTCAGCCGGATTACGAACCCAAGGAAAGGTACAGAACGAGGATTTTGAGAGCAGAACTGAAGAGGAGGACCAAGCAGGGGGAAAATGGCTCCAAATAAAGGAGAGGGAAATAAACGTGATAAAGAGGTCTTTCTTATGGCAGACCCCGTACATAATCAAGGTGGATTCTCGCCGAGACGGAGGACACTAAATACGATGTACCCAACTGTACAGAGCTTGAATAATAAAATGAAGGCGCTCCAGAACTCGGATGACGACCACTCATCAGAACTCAGCGTCGGCGGGATGGACAACAGTTCATCTCGGAAAACAATGACAGACTCTAGTATTCAATCGCGCGAAATGCGCAGAAGTCTATATGGAGGAGTTACCCAGTCTAAATTGAGATGTTTGTATACCAATGCTCAGAGTCTCCTATCGAAAGTAGATGAACTCAAAGCATTAGTATCAGACCGAACCCCCGATATCGTTGCCATTACGGAAACGTGGCTTAAAGCCGAAATCGTGGATAGCGAGGTTTCGATAGATGGATACCAACTTTTTCGAAAAGACCGAGAAAATAGAAAGCTACGAGGAGTGGCCGTATATGTTAGGACAGGAATCTCGGCAGTCGAACGAGCACACTCCATCTTCCCTGAATATGAATTTCTCTGGATAAATATTAAAAAGGATTGTTCCCACAACCTACAATTCTTGACGATCTACAGACCACCGGACATTCCAAGTGCAGCTGATGAGTCCCTCCTCCATTTGCTAAGGAAGTAGCAAGTCACCAGGAGGTGCTTATTGCTGGAGATTTCAATGCACCTATAGTAGACTGGGTAAATCTGACAGTTGATGGTGCACCAACTTCCTTCGGCCACAAGCTAATGGATCTCACTCTCGACCAACCTCTGGTACAGAAGGTTAACATACCAACGAGATTGAAAGAGAACCAGAGAGCAAATTTCCTGGACCTGGTATTTACGAAGGACTTCTCTAGCATTGATGAAGTGTATTCTATTGTACCCCTCGGTAATAGTGACCATAGTACGCTGATGTGGGATTTCTCACTTTATTCTCAGCGCCAGAATGGAACGGAATGCAAGCGAAATATATGGAAGGCTGATTTTAACGCGATGAGGAAAGAACTGATGTCTATGAGATGGGATTGTTTGCTTAAAGGGAATCTAGAGGATGACTGGCGATCATTTAAGACAGTTTCACTCGATTTGATTGAACGCTTTTGTCCAGTGAAGGTGGGAAAAAAGAATAGTCGCCCCGCCTGGTTAACACGAGAACTTAAAAGGCAGCCAAGGAAGAAGAATAAAAAATGGTAGGTATTCAGGCAAACAGGGTCAACAGAGCATCTCAAAGAATTTCGTCATCAAAGAAACGTTGTAAAAACAATGATTCGTCAGGCAAGGAAGAACTATGAATCAAGAATTTTTCAACAGGCTTAATATAAACCAAAAATTTTATTCCATTATATCAATAGCCGACTAAAAAACAAGGACCCAGTAGCAGTACTCATGGATGAGAATGGTGTTGAAGTCGTTGAAAATTGTGACAAAGCCGAGTACTTAGGTCGTTTTTTGCCTCAGTTTTCACTAGAGAACCGGAACTTCAGCTTGACCACGTCAGCAGTGCTGTTATAGACGCCGGTCCAGTGCTTGAATAAATACTCTTCCAGGAACCTCTCGTGGAACGAGAACTGCGAAATCTGAAAGAAGCAAAGTCATCTGGTCCGGACGATATACCGGCCAAGTTCTTGAAAGAACTGGCCAGCGAACTGTCCAAACCACTAGTGCAAATATTTAATTCGTCATTTGAATCAGGGAAACTGCCATCCGAATGGAAGGCAGCAAATATATACCCCATATACAAGAGTGGTGCTCGATCTTATGTCAAAAATTATCGGCCTGTCAGCCTAACCTCCATTTGCTCTAAAATAATGGAATCAATAATCAAGAAGGCAACCATGAAGTTCCTTGAGGAAAACTAATTACTCTCAGATCTCCAGCATGGCTTCAGACAGAATTACTCCTGTCTTTCTAGTTTATTACTCTCCACAGAGCAGCGAACTCGAGCACTGGACGAAAATGGTAGGGTTGACGTCATATACACTGATTTCAAGAAGGCGTTTGACAGTGTCCCACACAAATGTCTCATCTTTAAATTATCTGAAATCGGCATAAGAGGAATGCTGCTGACATGGATCGCAGACTTTCTTACAGATAGATTGCAAACTGTGTGCGTCGATACCTCGAAGTCAACACCTACTCCGGTTCTAAGTGGTGTCCCCTAAGGCTCGGTATTAGGGCCGTTACTCTTCTTAGTGTACATCAACGACTGTGTTGACGACCTGGATTGCAGCGCCATCATGTTTGCAGAGGATGTTAAATTGTGGAGGGTCATCAGATCTGAGTTCGATAGGCACGCACTTCAAGAGGATCTCAACCGTCATCGCAGCTGGTCTGCTCATTGGTTCTTAAATTTTAACGTTGGGAAGTGTGTGGTCCTAAGACTGCGTACCAGAAGGACCAGTGAGGAGGATGATTTCTACCAATACATTCTCAATGGGCAGCCCTTTTCAATTGTTGAGGAACAGAAGGACCTCGGTGTTCTAATAAAATCCTCACTTAAACCATCTTCACAGTGTTAAAAGGCAGCTAAACCCGCTACACAGGTCTTATTTGCGCTCAGACGTGGATTTGTGCAGATTGATAAGGAACTCTTCCGAAAAACCTACGGGGTATTTGTTCGATCTCACTTGGAATATGCCGTCCAGGCCTGGCGTCCGTGGTTTAAGAAGGATTATCTACAGCTGGAACGAGTGCAGGCGAGGGCTACGAAGATGGTCAAGAATCTTAGTCATCTGCCTTAAGAAGCCAGACTGGTTGAACTTAATTTGTTTCCTCTAAATTACAGGCAACTACGCGGTGACCTCATCCAAACCTACCGGATTGTCAGAGGCCGCGATTGTGCCCTAGAATTTGCTGACTTCTTCGAATTGGCTGGGACGGAACATCTGCGGGGTCATCCCTTTAAACTGCAGAGGAAGTTTGTCCACACGGAAGTCCGTCGGAACGCCTTTTCGCAGAGGGTCGTTGGAGCATGGAACGGACTCCCTGACGAGGTGGTCCTTTCAGAAACTTTTGAAACATTTAAATTCAAACTAGATACTCATTTTCTGAGAAACTATTGTCAATATAATGAAGATTGTGTAAACAGTGGCAGGTTGCGCCTGGCCCACACATATCGATGACCCTACATTTTCATTTGTCAGATATATCACTGTAAAGGTTTGTACTATTAACATTTTTGCATGTGAATAGGGAGCTCAAGGGCGAAAGCCTACTTCCCTCAATAAAGTGACTTAAAGTGACTGACTTAAAGTTAAATATTATCTCAGTAAATGTCAGTTTTGTTATAAAAAAGATGGCCCAAATCAGAGCCATTGCTGTCATAGTGACACCCGATATTATATACATAGCCGAATCCCGGAGTTATCCCCTTATTCCTGACTACTCCATTTTTATATATGACTTTGATTTTTAACAACAAAACTACATAAATAGGCGTGGGGGTGGGTTTTTTCATTATATTAGATCTTCCTTAAACCATTTTCTCTAAGATCTGAATGTCCATTTATTCTCTGGAAATTTATGCTTCGAGCCCATTATTCCCTCGCCACAATGAAAGGCTATTCTCGACGGTAACTACCACCCAAAAAACTTCTCAACCATTGGTGCTGTAAACCTTGTTAGATATTTAAAGCACCTCCAAAATCTGCCTTAGATTTTTTAAATAATTGCTTGCTATTTTAACTTCCCTGAAATAGGTTTGATTTAGAATATCAATCCACCTAGTTTTTAACCTTTCCAAGATATTATCAATTTTTCTAACTGGTCTCATCTTGTAAGCTCTCCAACAAGAGATAATTATATTCCATAATTGGTCTTTACAAATGACATTGCTCCACTTTATCTTGATTTCAAAAAAACTTTCTTGATAGTGACAATGTATTAATTCACTGTTGTCTACCACTGGCCTATTCAAACAGGACCAGCAAAATTTTGATCTACATTTATTAAGATTTCGTAGACAACGACCAAATAAATTAATACTTTGGATCATTGGAATGGTTAGCTTTTTCTCTTTTAATGATGCAACTGTTCCTCGTAACGTCATTTCAGATAGTTATAAAGCTATCTTAGATTTTGTGCCTCTTAGATACATCAAGCCTAACCCTTCGGGTTCCTTTGTTCATCACTTTTTTAACAAATTAAAACGCTGAGAAAGCAGATGTGGTATTTCTCTCCTAGTTCTTTATCCGTACATCATGCAATGACAAACATTTTCTAAATGGTCTCAAAAATGCGTCAAGAGTGTGACACGCAGAGGGAATCACTTGCTTTCGGTGATTCAAACCCTGCCAAATCTATCGCCAAAAGCTTCCGCCATCGGTCCTCATCTAAGCTTGCACACGAAATTTCCCCTTTGCTAATTGACGACAAAATCTTCGTTATCAATTTCATTAAAAAAAGCAGGGTTTAACTGCCGTCTTTGCAAAACACCTTACTACTGAGTGCGAAATAGCATCCTCCTGTCTTCCACTTTCAGGTAGAACATCCAATTCACTTGACATCTCTTCAAACCTTCTTCAGAAATTCATAATTTATTTAAAATATTCACACTGGTCTGAAATGGGTGGTATCACGAACTTGATTATCAAGCAGGCATGGGACCTTCACACGTTGCTTAGTCATATATTCTCTGTTTATATTTTGAGCGGATTTTTCCCGGAAGCATAAAAGACCTCAAGTATCCTCTTTATTTCCAAGTCTGGATCACGATCTGGTGTTAATAACTATCAGGGGAGCCTAAACCTCGTCTCTAGCAAACTTTCTTGAAAAGATAATTTACAGTGAGATTCTTGATTTCTGTTTATCTAATCAGCTTTCGAGCTCTACTCAGCACGGATTTTTACCTGAAAGATTGCGCACACCCTGCTAATTCACCTCTCTTAATCTTATCACTTCTCTTTGTAATTGACTAAATTTTAATTCAGTTTATTATGAAAAGGTAAGCAAATGCGTTTGAACTCCCTACTGGATACAAGGTGGCAAACGAAAATTCAAAATGAGAAGGTTTCCCTAATTGCATACGGAAAACCAGCAGCCATCGGCTAATCGAGAAGATTATATATATATATATATATATATATATATATATATATATATATATATGATATTGTTTTGCTCATCGATCTGCTTAAGGAACATATAGGATCCGTTGTGCCCTGGAGCTCAGAATACAGCCATTGCAGGCGGTCGCATAGCAACATGTAGCATATGTTGATAATGTGGAACCGGCAAAGACAAGGGTGACCGGAATGGCCATTTCTGGCTTATTAGCCGTCATCAGCCAGTCATATCCAATCCCAAGTGTGGCACACCTGGGATTCGAACCCGCGACCTTTGGTATTTGAGTCGAACGCTCTACCATTGAGCCACGGGCTCGTTGTTTTGTCGGTTGTGATCGGGAATATGATGATAGTGTGTTGCTCACCGATCTGCTTTAGAAACACGTAGGTTCCGTTTTGCCCTGGAGCTCAGACTAGAGCTCTCGCAGGCGGTCGCATAGCGACGTGTAGCATATGATGAAATGGAACCGACAAAGACAAGGGAGACCGGAATGGCCATTTCTGGCTTATTAGCCGTCGAATCCCAGGTGTGCCACTTGGGATTGGGTATTACTGGCTGATGACGGCGAATAAGCCAGAAATGGCCATTCCGGTCTCCCTTGTCTTTGTCGGTTCCATTTCATCATATGCTACACCTCGCTATGCGACCGCCTGCGAGAGCTCTAGTCTGAGCTCCAGGGCACAACGGAACATACATGTTCCTTAAGCAGATCGGTGAGCCCCACACTATCATCATATTCCCGATCACAACCGACAAAACAACGAGCCCGTGGCTCAATGGTAGAGCGTTCGACTCAAATACCAAAGGTCGTGGGTTCGAATCCCAGGTGTGCCACACTTGGGATTGGATATGACTGGCTGATGACGGCTAATAAGCCAGAAATGGCCATTCCGGTCTCCCTTGTCTTTGTCGGTTCCATTTCATATATATATATATATTGAATAACAGAGGTGGTTTGCATCCCGAGATAGTATAATGAAAGGAAAAATGCTCTTCGGGAAATGGCGTTGTACTCGTAAATTTTCAAGTTGGTGACACCAACCCGTCATCAGACGAAATGAACAGAGGAGAAAGTGAAGTGGCGCGACAGGACAGATGGTGACAAACAAACAGCTGGCGTGAATGGGTGGTGGGTGGACCATTAATCGGGGCCTGTTTTGGGACAAGGGAGGTGAGGAGAGAACAATTACATTGGCTTGTTTGCGCACTCCCTTGAATGCGACCATCGCTTCAATTGGGACGGTACCGAAGTGATCGCCATGGCCAACACCAAACAAGCTCGAGAATTCCTCGAAGCTTGACACTCTAGCACAACTAGCATTAACCACTACGTTGACCTAGATGCTCATTACGAAGGATTACGTGCGCGATTTACTAACGAGCGCCCACCCCCTAGCAACGACTGCTAATCCTTGGCTTTTAATCTCACTTTTCGCCAACCCCACCTCACACATGGTTAACCACAATTCAACATTCTGACACCTCAAACTGACGCAGTGGCCCTAAATCCAACCCAGAACCATGACCGATAATCTAGCCAGCCGTAGTTACTCGCCACCTACCTCCCTCTCCCAAACAAGCCAATGTAATTGTTCTCTTCTCACCTCCCCCGTCCCAAAACAGGCCCCGATTAATGGTCCACCCACCACCCATTCATGCCAGCTGTTTGTTTGTCACCATCTGTCCTGTCGCGCCACTGCACTTTCTCCTCTGTTTATTTCGTCTGACGACGGGTTGGTGTTACCAACTTGAAAATTTACGAGTACAACTTCATTTCCCGAAGAGCATTTTTCTTTTCATATATATATATATATATATATATATATATATATATATATCGGGGAAAAAATTTCTGATATTATTAAGTGCAGGACATGGAGTCAGGTGATTCGGACATGACTCTGGAGTCCATATACCAGAACCGCATAGAGAACGCTAGGGGACCCACTGAGGAGCCGAACCCCTCGTTGCTGTGTCACGCAGCAGCAGAAACATCGGCGAAACACGTGTCTGGGTTTTTAGCTAGTACCTATGTCAGAAGTACGGTATAATGCCTTTGCCATATAAGATTCATACTACTTGTAGTACTACTTGTTTGTAGAATGAGCATTACGTGATTATTCCACAGTGGTTGATTGTCTTCGACCCAAATGATCATTGAAATTTCGGGTCTGACCCTATAAATTCGTGTCCGAATCACCTGACTCCATGTCCTGCACTTAATAATTTCAGAAATTATTTCACCGATTATTCTCTGGAGACCATATACCAGAAACCGCATAGAGTACGCTGTGGGACCCACTGAGGAGCCGAACCCCTCGTTGCTGTGTCACGCAGCAGCAGAAACATCGGCGAAACACGTGTCTGGGCTTTTATCTAGTACCTATGTCGGAAGTACGGTATAATATCTTTGCCATATATATATCTTTCGCCTAAGAAGACGAAGAATAAGGGAATATGATGATACTTTTTGTAGTGTACAACGAATAAAATTATCGTCCTGCTTACTTGTGGACAGTTTTTGGTCCACCCTGCTTTCTTCTAGGCACGGTTCGATCATTTTAGAATGCGCCACAGAGTGACCCTACTGCTATTAAAAATACTAGCTAACGACTCACGCGGCATCTCCTTCTGCTGCAAGTTTCCGTATTCTTTCACAGTCAACTGCAGCTAGATATTGTTTGGACATCTTTCTTGTACGGCGTGACAGAGAAAACTGCCCGCATGTCGCGGCTTTTCTGCATTATGTGCTTGTTTACAGTTCCAATTATCAGGTGTGATAAAACAAAAATACACTCACACAACTTTATCATTGCCTCTTTTGGCACAAGAGGTCAAAAATTTACAAAACTTAATTTTTAAAACTAAATCCGTCCTTGTGTACCCGAAAACAACGTGATTTCTCACATCTGCATTTGCCTGATTTTCGTGATCGTTAACTCAAATTTTCCATTCCCTCAAAGGATATATTTAAAATTTTTCTAGCTTATATTAATTTTCCTTTATAGTACAACACACACAAACAAGAAAGTTTGGTCCAGAAAGAGCAATAACGTAAGAAAACTTCTGGAAATCAAGAAACGTTGGATTCTGCCCCTTTTCGCCCAGTTGAACCTTCAATAAAGAGAACTGAACTGAACTATTTTTAGTAACAGCTTTTTGTGCCTTAGATCAGTACAACAAACAAAAATTAACAACCTCAAATATGTGCCAAACTACAACCCTAAAAATTTCGGGTATCACATTTCACGAGTTAGGCAATCTACTATATGTTGGGTCGTTATGTTGTTTAAAGTACGGAATAATGAGAAGATACTTCAGACAACCTGGGACGCCGGCTGCTGAATGAACTTCTTTCCGGCCGACTTCGTAAACCAGATTCGCTGAAAAAAATAACTATTTAAGTGGTTTTATCCTTCCAGCCGATTTTCCATATCTTTATAAATTCAAGCATATTTTATGGAAAACGTGTAAAAATTTGCTTTCCTGTATCCCTTGGTAGCAGCTCATGTCCTTTTCAAACTTTGTACTGGAAGAAAGGGTTTCTTTTGGTTTTAAAGTTTTTAACTATTAAATTATTTAAGCTTATCAAATTTCAATTCAGAGAGCATCTTGTCCGTCCGCGTGTTACTGCTCCTAATCTAATACACTACATAGCCCTAATCAACTGCAATTGTTTATTTTCTTTACATGCTATGTCCACAAAAGCGAAGAATAATCTATTAATTTTATCTGAAAAGTATACAGCTTGTTGACGGTAAATCCCCTAAGGCTAATAAAAGGACAGATCAGTCTCAAACTTGTTTGTGAAGTAAGAACTCTTTAAAACCTAAATATATCACTTCTTCGACTACAGCAGCTAAAGAAAACGTGATTGAGTAGAAATAGATGTCATCATCATTGTCGTATCATTATTATTATTAGATGTAGTCGTAGTAGTATTAGAAACAATAATAGTAGTAAATGTAGTAATTGAGAAGTAGCTTTATTCGCCTGACCTTTCGGATTCCAACTCGAACCCATCATCAAAGACTATCGGATACAGCAGTGTTAGTAGCGATAGTGCTAACAATGGTATTATTTTTAGTAGCAGTAGAAATGGCAGTGATGGTAATTGTAGTACTTATATCAGTAGTACTCATTGTAATGGTCATTTGATTGTAGCGGTAGTATTAGCAGTAGTGCTAAAAATAAAGAACGAGCCCGTGGATGAATGATTAGAGCGTTGGACTTCTGATCAGCAGGTCGCGTGTTCGAGCCTCGGATGGGGCTGTGTATGACTAGCTGATGACGGCTAATGAGCCATCACTGGGATAATAACTGTATGCGCTTGGAGTTTCGGATTCCAGCTTGAACCTATTTTTAGAAACAGCACCAGTACGGGTAATTCGTACACAAGTAGTTGCAGTCGCTAAGTAACTGCATATCCATGACCTCTAACTACTCCCCTGTCATTTATGATGATTGTGGAACGGCAAATTCCTCAATCCTCGGTGGATTCACTTCCAGTCGCTTGTATCTACAATTACCGTCCACGAAATTCTCCTCACCGACGATTGCGCTCTCCCTGCAACGACAGAAGAAGACATGCAAAGGAGCTTGGACCTCTTCGTCGCTACCTGCGACAACTTCGGCATGACCATCAACACGAAACAAACGGTGGTCACACCAGCGGCCGCCCAACACTGCCTACAATGCACCAACTGCAAGCCGTGGACACTTTCACCTACCTGGGCAGCACTCTAGCCCGTAGCACCAAAATCGACGGTGAAGTGACTCACCCGATCGCCAGTCAAACCTTCGGTTGTCTGCAGATCCTCGCCTGGAGTCATCAGAATCTCTACTTCAGCACCAAACTGAAGGTGTACAAAGCTGTCACTTACTGACGCTGCTGTGCAAAGCGGAGTCATGGACGGTGTACAAGAAGAAGGCACGGGAGCTCAACCACTTCCATCTTGGCTGTCTCCAGCGGATACTAAAGTAGAGATGTTATTGTTGGAAGGAACAGGCCTCCTCCGCATCTTCACCCCACTGAGATAATTGCAACTGCGCTGATGCAATCACCTTGTCAGGATGGACGATGAGCGACTACGCAACCGACCCTTCTATGGAGATGCCGCAAGGAGTTTTCGTTGACAAGGGGACAAAGGACGACGCTACTGCGACACTCTGAAGACTTCCTTGAAGCAAATTTAGATCAACCCGGTGAACTGGGAGGATTTCACACGGACAGTTAAATTAAAAGCAGCGATCAACGAATTCTAAACTGCCCCCTTCGCAGCGCCAACACCCCCCCTCCCCCCTACCCACATGCCCAAAGTGACAGCGGACATTCGGGGCACGAATGCGTCTTATTGTGAACCAATGCCTGGGAACTCAACATACAGTCACCACGCACAACTCCACTACCCTCACTGATCCCGTACATTTATATGTCATATAGCCTGCTTGGTCACATGCGCATTCATTAAAGTGGAATCTACCGCAATCCACGTCTTGCGCACCAATTAATACTCCCATCATCAGTCCTCCCATGAACGTGACCCCCCAGTACCAGCATCACAAACCCCACAGACAGTACCTCCCGACCTATCCTGCCCTCGTTTTCACCGTACACACGCATCACGCATCGGCCTGGTCCGTCCCTTGTGAATCCATCGCACAGAGACCGGTGACCCACTGCCAGGAGCACCAAAATACATCCACCCCACCCACCGAATCAACTGTCCGCACAGTCCACGCACATTCACGTACCGAATGGGTCAATTAGGCCATATGCGTCTCCACGTAAACCTGCGGTAGAACACCGCTGGCTAAATCACATTGCCACATCTCTCCTTATCAGCTTCTACATCCCACAGGATCATGCGCAACACCACACGAAATGTGTTTTCCATCATTGCCTCTCTCAATGAGAGGGAAATATGAAGCTCGGTTCTGTCGAAGTTGAAAGGTAGACAACTCGAAGGTTTCCCAAATCAGAAGTAAAGGGAAACGGAGTAGGTAGGACAAGCTTTTACTGAGACAAAGAGTTTACAAGAGGCTTTGCACGCAATTGCTGCTAGCGGTCTCCTCCGGCCAGTTGTTCAGTCCGCTGTTAAGACCACTTGACCCCAGTGCATCATTCGTCACCTGCAGCCAATTAGTGAAACGGCGCACGTTTGATTGGTTTCGAGCACTCGCGAGGCTGGTACCAAGACTCGGGCCGTCTCAGCATGAGTGTGATGAGTCAGCGTCTGCGCCGGCCATCACGTGAGCTGACTGCCTCAACCAAGAACGCGGCGCACATAGGAACAAACTGCCGCAGTTCCTTCT